>CM076575.1:1138603879-1138872294 GCA_034641835.2 Pinus albicaulis | reverse complement strand
GATGGGTTCAGTGTGGTTTCTTGACAGTGGTGCGTCTTTTCACATGACACGAGATCAAGATTTGTTTACTGATCTGGATGAGAAAGATCTTCGAGTGCACATCGATATGGGAGATGATGGTAGATACAGTGCGACCAGTATCGGTACCATTTCCTTTTAGAGGGATTCTGTTAAACCCTTCGTATTGAAGGAAGTGATGCATGTTCTAGGATTGAAGAAGAATCTTATCTCTTTGGCAATGTTAGAAGACAAGGGATATGATGTTGTCTTTAGAAAGGGAAAGGCTTTCCTGCATAATAAGGAAACTGGTGAGACCCGAAGGATAGGGGTTCGAGTTAAGAACCTTTATTAATTGCAGGTAGATGGTTGCGCAGCACTGGCAGGCAAGGCAGAAGGAGTGGTGAGCCGGGATGATGGCGAGTTGTGGCACCGAAGATTGGGCCACCTTCACCATGGAGCTTTGAAGATACTGCAGCAGATTTCTACTGGGATTCCTAAGGGTAATCTTGCACAGTCAGATCAGTGCAATGGATGTACCTTGGGAAAATTTTGAAAGCCACCTTTCACGAGAAGGATAGTCGCGCCACGACGATCCTTGAGAGAATTCACACAGACGTGTGTGGACCTTTCTTAGTAGCTTTGACAGCAAAGCACAAGTATTATGTGATATTTGTTGATGAATTTTCTTGTAAGTGCTAGATCTCCTTCATGCAGAAGAAGAGCGAGACATACTCAAAGTTCTGTGAGTTCAAGGCACTGGTTGAGAAAGAATCAGGGAAGCAGGTGAAGGCTCTAAGGAGCGACAATGGTGGTGAACTCATCTATGGCGAATTCAAGGACTTTTGCAGCACAGAAGGAATTCGAAGAGAGCTCATAGCACCTCATAACCCACAGCAGAACGGGGTTGCTGAGCGGAAGAACAGAACGATCGTGGGTGCTGCACGGGCGATGTTGCATGATCAGGGCCTACCCATACACTTGTGGGTTGAGGCATGCAATACTGCAGCATATGTGTAGAACTGTTGTCCTCACAAGATACTTGGCATGAGTACACCCGAGGAGGCATTTACTGGTAAGAGGCCTGATATTTCCCATTTGAGGATTTTTGGTTCACCTGTGACGAAGAATGCCAGGAAGAAGCTGGAGCAGACTGCGGAGGTTATGATATTTGTGGGGTACACTAATACGCCCCACAACTATCGTGTGTATTTTCCAGATAGTCGCAAGACTGTTGTGCGACGGGATATCAAATTTCATGAGGAGAAAGCCATGAAGTGTTCGCTTGAGAGGGAGCCACACTTGCATGCAGATGAAGAGCTATTAGTTCCTAAGGATGAGCCTCAGGATGTGGATCAGCCACAAGAGGAGGTTCATGGAGTGGAAGAAACCACTCATGCAGCGCCAACCATCAGAGGGCGGAAGCGCACTACAGAAGCTAAGCGACTGGCTCAAGATGCAGAGAAGGTTGTAGGAGCACCTACATCACAGCGCAGATAGAGACAGTCACCTGATCGGTACACTGGATACATGGCTCTTGTGAGCAAGTGTATCGTGACAGAGCCATCCTCTTTCGAGGAAGCTGTGGAGGACCCCGCATGGGTAGATGCCATGGTGGAAGAGTATGATTCGATTTTCAGAAACAGTGCATGGGAGATTGTCCCGAGACCGGAGGGGAAATCAGTGGTGGGTTCGAGATGGATCTACAAAGTGAAGCAGGTAGCTGACGGGAGTGTGGAGAAGTACAAGGAAAGATTTGTTGCCCGAGGCTTTTCACAGATTGAGGGGATCGATTATGAGGAGACCTTTGCACCTGTCGCAAGGTATTCTTCCATACGGACGATTCTTGCTCTCTCAACGCAGATGGGGTGGCACATTCATCAGATGGATGTGAAGACTGCGTTCCTCAACGGAGTCATTGAGGAGGAGGTGTACATAGAGCAGCCCGAAGGTTTCAAGATCTTCAACAGCGAGTCGCATGTGTGCAGGCTCAAGAGAGCGCTGTATGGGTTGAAACAAGCACCTCGTGCTTGGTACACACGGATAGACAGTTATTTCACCGGACTTGGATTCTCCAAGAGTGAGGTGGATCCTAACCTATACCAGATTGTGGTGGAGGGTAAGTTGCCGATCATTTTACTTTATGTAGATGATTTTATTTTGACAGGTGATGAACTGTTGATACACTCATGCAAGGCTGATCTTGCGAAGAAGTTTGAGATGAAGGACTTGGGCCTCCTTCATTATTTCCTGGGATTGGAAATTTGGCAGCGCAGTGGTGGACTGTTTGTTTCTTAGGCAGAGTACTCCAAAGAGACTGAGAATTTAACCATGCATGGCCGCAAGCCCGTTGATACTCCTCTTCCGGTGTGGTTGGGGAAGGAGGATGCTATCAAAGAGAGAGGTAGTGGATGCCATTGTTTAATGTATATTGGGGCCAGGGTCTGCGGAGGTCTGTCAAGCACTTGTCCCAACATATGCTATGTTGTTAACCAGCTTTCACAAGCTATGGTTAAGCCAACCAAGCTCTTTTGGAAGGCAGGAAAGCATGTATTGAGATATCTCATAGGCACATCGGGATATGGAGTATGGTACAGATAGTCGGATGAGGTGAAGCTGTGTGGCTTCATGGATGCAGATTGGGCAGGGAGCCCAACGGACAGAAAGAGCACATCTGGAGGGATTTTCAGTATCAGTTCGACAACAGTTTCTTGGTACAGCAGGAAGCAGAGATCCGTGGCACTCATTTCAACAGAGGCTGAGTATATGGCAGCGAGTTTGGCTGCATGCGAGGCTATATGGATGAGGAAGATCCTGGTCGGGTTGTTCGGTTCACACTTAGATCCTACTGTGATTTATTGTGATAATCAGAGTTGCATCAAACTCTCGGTTAATCTAGTATTTCATGATATATCTAAACACATTGACATCTGGTATCATCATATCAGAGATTGTGTGCAGCGGAAGATCATGTTACTTTCATACATTCCCACGGAGGATCAGGATGCTGATATCTTGACGAAGGCGCTCACCAGGAGAAAATTCGAATACCACAGGGGTAGGATAGGGGTTTCAGATAATCCTTATCTTGTTGAGATGGAGTGTTGAGATTGCAACAAGATGATGAGCTTAGTGGAAAGGAGTCGCCTTCACTAAGTGGGCCCGCAGGCTATTTTTGGCACAAAGTCTATTTTTAGACATATGGATCATGTTCTATGAGTTGCAGGATGCTATTTGTGGATGGTTGGTCAAGTCGAAAAAAATAGATGGACTTCTATTTTTAGACATATTGGGCGGAATCTATTTTTAGATTGCCAGTCTAAAAATAGATATGTCGAATATTAGTAGCTCTTAATAATATTTGGACTATAAACATTATCTTATTCTCTTGGAGCACTTCAGTTAAGTGCACAGATGTGGCACAGGAGCTGACAGAAGGAATTACGCTATTCCTGAGGGTTAAGTGGAGCTATTTCATGGATACTTCAGTTAGAACTCATGTGACAGAGTTTGGTGGAGTTGATTGAGGAAGTTATTGGAGTTGTATTCAGTTTAACTAATCTAAACATAGTTGAGCTATTTGTATCTAGTTTAACTAATTGATACAATTAGTGAGAGTGGTGTGAATTAATTATTAATTAATTCACTAATTAAAAACTCATTAATCAACTAAAGAATGCATCGCTTAACTTCAGTGCATGGACAGTTTCAGTGGAGACCAGTGCAGAAATAGGTGAAAGAGCAGGTTAACTATCAGTTGTGACTATACTGTTGCTATTTGCAACACACAAATAGGTGGAGTAGCCCATGAGGATTGCGTAGTTCAAGCCAGGTGGTTTATCTATTTAATGAAGCCATCCCATAGCATTAATTACGCAATAGAGGCTGGCTATCAAGTGGCAAAAGATTGGAGCATGTGTTTTGCTAGATCTAGCTTGATAGTGTGTAGCAATTGAGGGTGTGTATGAGAGCTTGTGAGGAGCTTTTGTACTATGATTGTTACATGATCTCCATGACATATAATATACAGATAGTTGGGGTTTTCAGCTTTAAGCTTTCCCATTAAATACCGTGTTCATATGTGTGATTGTTTGTGGTTTTAATGTATGCATGCAATTGATTTTATTTCCGCATGTGATGATCAATGGTAGAAGAGATTTTGTATTATGCATGAAGCTAAAATAGTGTGTGATCAGGAGAATCTCGATGAATAATATATCAGTTATTCAAATTTCTACAAATAATGAACTGGTGCTCCCCAGAAAATCGATAGGTTAGTCAACAACAATGTCTAGGGGACTGAGTTGTTGATGTAAGAAGAAGGAATGATGAGGGGTATCATTCCTAAAGTGATTGGAAGAGATATGGGATTCTATAGGTTCTTCTAAATGGGGAAGAATAATGGTACTAGAGTCGACACGACCAGATACACTAGGATAGTTGTGGAGAATTGCGTCTCGTGGACTCTCAAATATGGGTGCCCCCTTACCGACACATTGGGTATCAATGTAATGGCCACAAGGTGTATGTGGTTTGAATGCATGGGTTCGATGTAAGGGGGGATATATAAAGTCAGGGGTGGTGACTACTTCCATAATGTCGTCATCGTAATGTAAGATGGGGTGACTGGTGGAAGAAATACCACATCACGCGGCGAAGCTACCTGACTTATCATCATGAGAAGAGAGGTTCACATGTGCATCATCATGGAGGGTGATGGAAGAAAAAGAAGATGAAGGATCCACCGATGTTGAGCCCAAGGTGATCGCTGGAAGGAGGTCAAGCGAAACAGAAGGGGAAGGCCCGGGGGGGATCTTTCACTGAGGATCTCATAGATGATGACAGGCAGTGGATAGTGGCCGAAGACTCTGTCATTTTGACATCCGAAGGGGGAATGTCAATAAGGGTGGATGTGTTCTCTGGTTCTGCTGAAGCAGAATGTGAAAATAAGGGAGCGGTGGACTTGTTGCGCTTTGCCTCGAATTAGCGAACTGCCGCTAGAGAGCTGCGGAATTCCTTAAGGCGGGGATGGAGGTGGGAATAATGGCCATGGATATCACAAAAAACACAGGGGTGGTTGGTGTGAATAGTCTTGGTTTTCTTGGCTGCAGTTGAGGAAGGAATAGAGGTTTCTAGGATCGTAGACTCAAAGAATGTGACATTAACCATGGGCTTCAGACAAGGAAATTCGGGAAAACTATGGGTGGCATGACCGAAAACATCACACAAAGCACATGGAGGTGTACGATTTGGAGGCTGAGGAGAAGCATGGTTTGTCAGGGAAGCCTTGTCTTTAGCTGCCTTTTTGTGAGCTTTTCCCTTTCTACCCGAAGCGGTCGCAACAAGAGGAGGTTCCTGTTGAGGTGACTGAGGCACTATAGCATCGGGAGAAGTCATAGGGACTGGTTGAACTGGGGTCAAAGCAAGATAATATTTGGGTTGAACAGGCAGGGTAGCGACTGGGGGATCGAAGTACCAGACGGGAATCCCCAGGGTCAGGTTAGGAAGAGATAGGGTAGCCATGACAGGTACTGAGAACACTCCGGGAGAGGAAGCTAGGAACGGTATCTGATCAGAGGGGTAATTGCCAGGCGGGATGGCTCCGAGAGACCAACAAGGGCGGAGAGGTGCAGGATCAAATTATTACAATGTCGAAACAAGGGTAGGAGGTGTAGGATCAATTGATCTCAATGTTTTACAGTCTTTTCCTAGCGGTGTTAGCCAAGCGCTTCTTCACTTATAAATTTATACATTTTATGGAAGTTATAGACACAATTTATAATCACATTACAAGATCATGATGTATGGATATTCCTTATCATTTCCTAGATACTCACAACTTACCAACACCTAATAGATTGATATACACATCACATGGAATTTACCCCTAGAATGCCACATGTGTCCTAAAACAGATTAGTTGTATGGCAATTGTTATGGTGCATATATGATGTGTATTACAGTTTATCTTATAATTTTGTTGAAGTAGCATACAACAATTTACATAGTGATATGAGAACCACTCTCTAGAGTATACATCGATTTTATATACATGGTTTTTCGCTTGCTTAAGATATATCATTAAAAGATATCATATTGATTATGTAATGAGCTATTGAAGAACTGTGAAATATTCACCACAACACACACATTACACATATTGATGAATTAATAATTTTTCACATATAATTTTAATCTATTTGAAAAATATATATATAATATTTCTAAGAAGAACAAGAGAGAATTCCTTACCATATCTTCGTAAAACATATAATAGCAAGAAAATTAATCTATTGAAATTTCATTTTCAAACATATTCATGGAGTAAAATGAAGATTAAAAGGAGATATTCATGGATTTACCTATAACATCACCTCATAATTAAGAATGTAAATGTACAATATTGATGATACATAGGTTAGGAGAAAATTAATCTATTGAAATTTCATTTCAAAACATATTCATGGAGTAAAATGAGGATTAAAAAGAGATATTTATGAATTTACTTATAACATCACCTCATAAAAGTGTAAATGTACAATATTGATAAAATTTATTTATATTTGATAAATAATAAACCTTTATCTCACATGTATCATATAATCTTATAAACAAACACATTCTATAATATGCAATAAAAGTGAAATTACACAATCCACATGGAAATAAGACTTAGTTCAAGTAAAATAAAATAAAAAATAAACCATAAGTGACACGGATTTTGCAAAGGCATATAAGTGTCGTTATATCGACAGTGGCCAAAGCGTCGCTATTGCGGCGGATGCCTCTGTTAGACTCCTATACCAATAGGTGTCATATTTCATGATTGACTTGATGGGCTATGTAATATGTTCATACCTTTCCTTGTTGCAAAGGTTTTCCATATTATCAAAAATCAAAAAAATTAAAAAATGTAAATAGGGTATACCCTAAAATAAAAATCAAAGGGTGAAAAGAATAAAATGGTCAAAAAAGTGAAAGAAATGAACCCCAAACAAAAATAGACCAGGAAAGTTTGCAAGTCTAAATGCCACTGCTTTTTGCTCTTATGTAATAAACAAATTGTGTGCAAATTGTATCTTATGCCACAATTTATGAATGGTCAAACAGTTTAAGCATTGGCTAGTTCATCTTTCAATTTTTATGTTTTAGAGATAGAGAATAAAATCTGACCAAAATGTTTAATCTTGGCAGATAAGTAGATAGGTAGAGTAAATAAAAGGAGCTCAATAGTTTAATCTGAGCCCTTGGATGTAATAAGGTTAGAATTAGATAGATTCCCATATGTAAAAGAAAAAGTGTGATAAGGGTTTGCCAATCTAAGTGCACCCTAATAAAGAAGAAAAAATGGTAGAGTAAAGTAGGTAGGGTAGGTAGATGTTGTTGCAGAATTACATGTGATGAATGATGGTTCTAAAATTTATTCAATTTTATTTTCATCACAAAGTGCAAAGGCAGACACTCCACTGGAATAATTTCAAAGCAAGGCAAACTCAAATTATTAACTTCCCTTCTCATTTTTCCCTAAACATTTCACTAATTTCCCCTAAGTGCTAAGGTATTTGAAAATTAAAGGGGCTCAAGGCATTTCCTTGACTTTTGGAGGGACCGGACCCTCGGCCCAATAATTGGAAAAAACCTTAGTACTTAAAATCATTCATCATCACACTCATTTACCTCAAAAAATTCTTTCCTAAGTAAAATCCCATTTTACTTAGGAAAATCATGAGATATTTCACAAAAAACCCTCAAAATCACATTTTATCCTAAGTTTAAGTGATGAAGTTATTATAATACAATTTGCTTCTAAAAACTTCACTTTCATAGTTATATTAATTTATTTTGAAGTTTATTTTGTCCCCTTGTCATATTAACATTGATTTTATTTATTAACTCCTTATAGAAATGACCTTCTCCTATTATATATAATTCTTTTTATATAATATCCCAAAAACCCATGTATTATGATTTTAACCAAAGTATTTATTCCTAACTCGTTCAAACAAAAAACCCACTTTATACCCCCTTTGGTTAAAATATATCATTATATGTTAATCCCGCCCCCTATGGTAATTGGATTAATCTAATTCAATTATCATATAATAAAAATATGAAAAAACTTTAAACATATAATATATGTGTTTAAACAAAAATAAATCCGAAGTTTAATTCAAACCAAACTTCGAAATAACCCATTTCTATGTATATTTTCCCCTCGCCTGATCACGTTTCCGCTTTTTAAACAAAGGAATTAATTAATCTTCACGATTAATTAAGAACCTAACTCTGCCAATCAAAACTCTCCTGCTGTGATTAATCAATAATAAAAAACACGCTTCTGCCCACGCTATTAAACCCCACATCTCTCGTCCCCACAACGTCCTTTCATCGACCCATTCAAGATTAACTGTTGATAATTCCGCCGCCATCCCGATCCGAACAATAACGCGTGAACATTTTGTGTTTTCAAATAGTACCATGGCCACGTGTCATCTGCTCTAGAATCGTCTGCTCCGCTCACCTCTCCTTTTCCCTCAAAAGCGGTGCGGGTCAAACCGCACGTACCTTCCCCCCCCGGTGACTCATATGTCGTACATATTGACGTCTGTCGTACATATTGACGCTATTTATTAAAATAATAAAAAAACTGGCCAACCATTTGACTTACATAAAATTAAAAACTCATCTTTTTCATCATTTTGTGCTTAAACCCACTTCACTCTCCATGCAAAGAATTTCAAAAATCAACTTTCAAGCACCCTTAACTATACTTTATACTTGTTGAGGACTATTATGTGTTTCATAATCCGTAGTCTGCTCCATTTCAACCAACATCAGTCCCAATTATCGTGGTATTCCAAAGGGTATTTACCCTAATTTCCATTGATCTTCGTTAGAATCTTGGTTTTTTTTTAAAGAACTCTATACAGAAAACTCAAACAGGATTCTAAATTGGTCTCCCTGAGTTCCCAAAACCACAATTGAATCCCCAAAACCTGAGATTGTGCCCATTTCTTCAAAAACCCCGCAATTCATTTCTGAATCCATAAGAACCAGAAATGGAGATTCCAGACTTGGATTATTTATCATTAGTCAACAGAGATTTCCAAATTAAAGACCTGGTTTTTAGTGATAGTCCTCTTCGAATTTTTTGTCACTGTAGAGACAATTATTTGAATGGCTTGGATATGATTGGGTTATGGGAATCTAATCTTCTCAGGTACCTCTTTCCCTCATTCCATATTCCCTGAGATAATCCATTTTTGCCATGCAAACTATGATCCTAACCAAAGAGAAGTCTTATCCCCAAATCAAGATGTCCTTTTCCCAATTACTGCTCAGTATATTAATGAGATGCTACATTTTCAACCTGATCAAGCCCTCACTTCCCTGTCCATGGAAGAATTACTTGAGAAATCCACCAAAATATCCCATGAAGAATTAAGCCACATCTTCCAGACCTTTATGTTGCCTGATCATCAGCCTAAAGGCCCTCCCCCTTATGGGTATGTTTTTTTCACTGAGGAGGGTAGACTTGTTTTGGAGATGATATCCTTTATAATGGGCTTTAATACCAGTGAATATGTTGACCATTTAATTCTAGTATTATTGTCTATTTTTACCCCTGGACAGCCTCCTGCTGTCAAGTATGACTTTGCATCCTACATTGCAGACAAAATCAATGATCAATTCATGAGATTAGAGAATGAGAAAGTGTTCAAGTATTCTTCTGTCATTTACCATCTCATGCTCTATTACCAGTCAGAAAATTTCCCTTTCTATATCAAAAAGCTTGATGCCAAAGGGGATCCTAGGTCTGTTATCTTTTGGTCAGCCATCACTCATAGTTCTCGAGATTCTCCCTATTCCTATAATGAGTTCATTGATATGTTTATACACCCTGCAACCACCTTGTTGATAGGAGTTTCTCCTCCAAGACTCAGCAATGAAATCAAGAAAACTTTACAGCTCTCAAAACAATACAAAGTTGGTGATTGGTACTTATACCAAAATCACACAGAAGTCAGAATATATGGATGTGAATTATGTCCATTCAAATTACCAAAATATGTCCCCATGAGACTTTTTGCATTAGAGTATTTCAGACAGATGAACAACTCTGATATAATTCATTTTTGTAATGCAAAGAAGAAGGCTCAACTCCGGATCAAAAGTCAATTAGGTCCCTTTATCTGTAACTCTAGGGATGCAGGGGAAGAAGCTGAAAAGATATTAGAAGACCGTTTCAGATTACAAAAGAGTTTCTATTGGGTACCTTATGACCCATTCAGCTTCATTTGTGATAAAAGAATGAAAAATAAATCAACACCATACATGCATCAAAGAATCCCAGAGATTGAAAAATATGCTAATACAGATGAATGGATAGAAGGAACATTGATAGAGCGGGATAGTGAGCAGGTCAATGTAGACAATGTTATGAAAGATCTTGAAAAGATGCTTGACCTAGACTCTTTTGCACAGGTACCAAGATCAGAGGTTGGTCCTTCCTCAGCTGGAATTTTTCAACAAAAGTTACAAGAAAACATTGCAGTATCATCTAAGGGAAAAGAGAAAGAGGTTGATATACAAGTTAAAGAAACATTCACTATGACAGAACAACCTCAAACTTCCAAGGGACGGGATCAAGTATAGGTTTCTTCTGTTCAAACCAATCCAGTAGAAATGTCAATTTTTCAGACTCCATTAAATGTAGAAAAGGGAAAAAAGAGAGATGCTGAAGCTGCTACCCCTCTCACTGCATCTTCACAAAAGCCTCAGGCCAAGAGATAGAAATTGAATACTCCTCCAGAAGTAGAATCTATTGATGAAATCCTTGATAGTCAAGGACAAGAACAATTGGGCAGTTAAAAAACAGGTACAGTCAGTGGAGCATCCACTACCTCACAAAGGAAAGAGCTACAAAAGCAACCGAGTGTTGAAATATCTTCTTTCAAAACACCAGTTAAAGATGCAGGAGATATAAAGAAGACATTTATCAATATAAAAGCCAGGAACGATCCTTTAAGAATCCAGGTTTATAATCAATATTTGAAGATGGCCCCTAAGAATCAAGAAAGATTGATGTCAGCTTATGAAATTCAGCAAGGCAAAATGATAATGAGTCACTTCAAACCCAAAGTGCAGCAACCTCAAACAACTGCAGATTATATTAGAACAAATTTTGAAGTCTTAGCAAAGGATATTCATCCTTTAGATCAGATTGAGTTACATAAGCAGACTGGTGAAATGATCTATTCTACTTTGACTGATAAGGCAATGGCAGCTCACAGGATACAGGATTCTTTGGAGAACACTAGTACACAATTGCAGCTTGAAAAGGCTTCTTCTCAAGCCAAAGACAACAGGATAAAAACATTGGAGGAAATAATTATTGGATTAGGTCACAATCCAAAGGATGTCAAAGGTATAGAAGCTCTAATCAAGAAAAAATATGATGACATTGCAGCTTTGAGAAAACAGTTGAAATTGCCAGCTTCAAGACATCCTCAAACTGAAGAAGTAATAAAGAAGAATTCTGAAGAAGAAATGATGGACTTGCTTTTGAGGCTGAATGAGAAACTGACTGAAATAGAAAAAGAGCTTGAATAAGCATTAAAAGACAAGCAGTCCAATATTCCAGTATCTACAGCAGAGGTTATCACAGGTACAACAAGTCGGCCAATAGGTCAACCAATAGAGCCATCACAGGTAAATATTTCAAATTTGAGTACAGAAGAACTAATAAAATCAATGAATGACTTAAAACTTCAAGTAACAGAACTTCAACACACAAAGTTACAACTTATTAACTTGGAACAGAGATATGATCTCTCAAAAATGACTGTTGCTGACAAAACCAGAGAAGTCAAAAAGTTGGAAAAATTGGTTAAAGCTTTGGAAAAGGATCTCACCTTGGAGAAACCTTTAAGAGAAATAAATTAAATTCTTTGGGATAATATTATCCAGTAAATAAAATATATCTTGTCTTCAATTCAGATAATATACGAGCAGAATGATTTGGTCAAAGTAGTTCTGGATGAGGTTGAAAACACACGAGCAGAATTAGGAAATAGGCCTGAGGAAGCCAATCAGCTCATACAATTTCTAAACACTCAAACCAGACAGCAAATTGCAGATCAGGGTATTCAGGACAGAACTGCAACAATCTTAGAGATAAAAAGAGTTTTTACTAAAAGAACTCTTATGCAAAATTTAGAACGAAGGTGCTTTGACATGCAAGGAGAAATCATTGCTTTCAGAGAAAGGTTTAATGTTTTATTGAATAAAGGGTTGCCCAGCCCTATGGTTTCAGAAGATAAAATAATGGACCTAGAAAATTATGTTAAGAAATTGGACATACATGCTCACAATCAAGCCAGTTCCTCAACCATTTCATCAGAAGCAACATTACCTACAGGAAGGAATCTTCATGACAGATTAGAGAATTTGTTTTATCTTGAACATGAAGTAAAACATTTGTTTCCTAATCAGCCTAATTTCTTCAGATATACCGAGGCTGATGAAACATTAAGGAAGCTTCAACGGACCAAAATAGCAGAAGATAAATGGTGGGAAGATCTATTGGAACTTTTGTAAAATTTATCCTTATATGAAATTTTGCCTATTTACTACAGTATAAAGGATAAAGGGACAAACAAAGGTCAAAGAGTATCAGTTCAGTTAAAGTGTATCAGTAAAAACAAAGAGTATCAGTGAAGCAAGTCATTTAGAACAAAATTACCGAAGAGGACAACGATGAGCTAAAATATAGGTCCTGCCTCCAGCACATTCTCAAAAGGAGGAAACAGCACAACATTAGTTGCTTTTTTGTCTTATCTATGAGACCATCTGTCTCTATTTTTATTGTAACTTATTTGTGAGTCATCTTAGATTATATCTCGTTTTGTTAAGAGATATTTTGTATGATTTTTTGTATAAATAAGCCCTCAATTGAATTATTGAGGGTGGATTCTTATACTCTGATGTAACATTGAATATTTTGGAATAAAGAGCTTTGGAGAAATTTTTTGTGGCAAAACTGGACAAGGAATTGAGGCAGAAGACTTTTCTCAGGATTCATGTGTCAAATGAAGGATCAATAAGTCATCTCTATCCCATGTTTTGAAGTTTTATATCTGTTTACAATATCATCTATGTTTCATTATCTTAATATTTAACGAAAAGGATTAAATCAGAAAGTACTTAGGTGTAATATGATTTCAGTTGTTATTATTCTAAATGTTTTCTTCTAAACTAGTTTAAACAGTGAATTCTCAATTGCTTCTGTTTGTCTAGTTCATACATCTTTGGTTATTTAGTAAAGAATACTTAACTGCTATTTATTGATAATCAATCTATTTCTCTTCTCTTGAATGTGCTGAAAGATTATTTATTGCCTTTCATCCGTTTGAATTCCATTCCATTCACTTTAGATCTATAATTGTTTCTAGTTTGATTATCTTGCCCTGATAAACCATATTTTGTTAAAAAACTTAAGCTAGTGCAGCCAATCCTTTGACTCCATTAGCCCAATGGACTGAAACTACTTGATCTTATTCTCAGCTAAAGAGATCCATCAACCCAAACAAAATCAAAACCTCTAGACTTTATAACTAGCCTAATATTTTCCAAAAAAAAAGCTAAATTTTATAGAGAGAGCCCTCTCTGGGTACAGATTGGTGAGATTCTGTAGCTAAAAGATTGGTTTGTGGTTACCTCGGACCCCTTTCCTCTTTCAACAAATTCAAGGAAAATCTGAGAGATAAAAGAGTGGCGACTCCACTGGGGATCTGAATCATTTTATTGTTACTATTTTTTTATTTATAAACTACAGACGGAACCTGAAGATTAGCCAGGTAGCCTTTGAAATGCTTTTTCTCTGCAATTGCATAGTAAATAAATGCTACTTCAGTCAATCTCCGGTCTAGTTTATAGACTGAACTTTGGTTTCAGACAATCAATCAGTTTCTCTAGTTCAATAAATCTCTGAGAAAATTTTAACCCAAAATCTTAAATTTCTTGAAGAGTTTGTCGAAGTTGTACTTTCATTTTATTTAAAACAAAAAACCAACCTCTAGTTAAAAATAAATCTTTGTGAAAATCTAAATCCAATATCTGAAATTTCTTAAAGAAAATTGTCGAAGTTGTATTTTTCATTCCATTTCAATTAAAAAACCAAAAAATATCACTTAAGAAAACTAGCTTCAGAAAGGATTCGTTATACCAGGGCTAATCCTGATCCAAATCCTCCTCCTGTGTTTGAAAATCCGAATCTGATTCCCAGAATTATTAGAAGACAAGATAGTCAAGAAAGCTCTAGAATTTCTCGACCTCTCTATAGATCTGTTTCCTATCCAGTGAAGTTGATTTATCTTGAGGAAGAACCTTTTGATGAGCAGTTTGAAACATCTTAATTTGTAAATTTTTCTAAATCTGAGTTATCCAATTTGGTTCCTGACCCATTGTTTCTTGAAGATTTACAATTTGGATTTTTTACATCACACCTTGACAAACATTTGCGAGATTCGATTCAATCTGAAATTACCTCTGCAGAAACTTCAAATATTTCTGTAATCACTTCTTCTTCCCCAAGTTCATCAAATTTTCCCCAAACATCTCAAAATTAGACTACCCCTTCCACTCCTCCACCCATCACTCATAGACCAACCTCACCTGTTATCCCACTACCTCTTCCAATGGCTAACAGATATGCTCCCTTAATATTACCAGCTAATCTAGGGGCTATGCCTCAAGATTACCAATCTAAAATCACTCCTTTTGATGGTTCTGGTACTTATACTGCTCAATAGCATACTAAAAGGATGACCGATTACTTTGAATTTTATGAAATAGATGTTGATGATGTTAGAATGAGAATTTTTGTCCAAAGTCTTACTGGAGAAGTCAGAACCTGGTTCAGGGCTCTTCCTGTAGACATTATTGTTGACTTACCAGCCCTTTATAAATCATTTTTAAATAGATGGGAGAAGAAGAAAGACCCTCTTCAAATCCTATCAGACTTTGGAAAACTAAAAAGAGGACCAAATGAGACCGTGCAAGATTATGTCACCAGATTCAATGAAGCCTACAATGCTGTTCCCCAAAATCTTAGACCTCCTCTAGATTCAGTATTAAACAAATTCCCTGATGGATTTGATTCCGATATAGCATATAAACTTAGGGAAAGAGCTCCTCAAACTCTAGAAGAAATGCAAAGCATAGTTGTTAGTGTTGAAGCTAACTTGATAGAAAAACGAGCTAGAGCTAGAGTTGAAAGAAGAATGCCTGTAAACGAAGAACCCTCAGCTTTTGATAAGAAACTGGATGCTATACTCAAAGGAATGGAAATACTAGGAGACAGAGTAGAGATTATTGAAAAGAATAAAGCTCCTTGGGATGGTCAACCTGGTAATCCTGTGAGAAATCTGAATTTCAGAAGAAACCAAAATCAAAATACTGGAAAAACTGGTCCTGACCAAAACATTAGGCCCCCATTCCAGGAAAATTATGTTGAAGGCTCAACTTCTGAGGAACCTACTGATGATGTTCAAATAAACAACTTTACTAAGGATGAAAATGAACCAGAAATTTTCTCGACCCAAGATGATCAAGAAGCTCACGTGATTAAATAGTTTCAAACTCAATCAAGAGAATCGTTTGACTTTAAGGAAGGATATGACACAACCATCTACGAAGTTCATAAGAAATAAAATTTTAGGAGAAGAAGAGTTGATGTTCTGGAACCAAGTAAACAGAAAAACATAAAGCAACCCCTTAAAGGTAAGGTCAGTGCTACCCCTGTAAATATTCTCACTAGATCAGATCCCAATCCTACCCATCCAATAATTGAAGATGTATCTGATACTCAACTGAATAACAGACAAATTTCTAATACTCTTCCCCCTAAAGGAAATGTAGAGGAACCTCTAGAAGTTGAATCAGAAACAACTTCATGTCACAACCCCACTCCTGAAAAGGAGAAAAACACTGAAAACACAGAAGAAAAAGACAACCCAACTGTTCGAAATACCAAGATTCAAAATGAGAAACCTTTTAATCTGGAAGCTGAAGTAGGCAAATTGAAAATAGTTGTTCCACTATCTGAATTAGCTAAACATGATGTCTACAGAAGCCAAATCTATAGATCACTTAATATTCCTGGAAATGATGACACAGTTAATGTTTTTGATGACCAACCCATATTACTTTTTGGCCCTGAAGTAAATGGAAAACCTGGAAGTGGAGGAACTCCATCTTATATAAGTTTGAATATACATGACAAAATGCTTCACAATGCCATGCTTGATTCTCGAGCGTCTCATAATTTAATGCCCAAGGCTGTAATGGAAAGATTAAATCTAGACATCACCAGACCATATAAAGATCTCTTTTCTTTTGATTCAAGTCAGGTAAGATGTTTAGGATTAATCAAAGATTTGTGTGTTACATTGGTTCAATAACCTGCTAAATCAATTTTGATGGATATAGTAGTAGCAGATATTCCTCCAAAATATGGTATGCTATTGTCTAGATCCCGGGGTGCCAAACTCAGAGGATCTCTTCAATTATATATGTCATATGCTACTATTTTAGTATTCGGCCAACCTCAAAGACTATACAGAGAAACCTTGATGAAATATGTTGTCAGTAGTCAGGAGAAACCTGAAAATTTCCCTATCTACTCTGTACACTCTGATATGGACTCTTTTATTCTCTATAATGGTGAAGCTGATTTTCTCACTGAACTAGAAGCACCAGAAACCTAAACCAAAAGAAATAACAAGTCAAAAATCTAGTGTTAAAATCCAGGAAATCTTAGAGGAAAAAGAAACATTAGAAACTCATGAAATACCAGAAGAAACTAAAAAACCAGATCTCCCTGTTAAGAAAGTTACTAAAAAAAAACCTAATGAAGATTATGAACATGAAATTCTTTGGCATTTAGAATTTGATGGTTCAGTTAATAAGTTAGGAGAAGGAGCTGGAATTTGGATACACAACGTTGAAAATAATCATGCTGAAGGCCATGCTTACAGATTGAACTTTAAATGCACTAATAATATGGCAGAGTACGAAGCTCTTTTGTTAGGGCTTAAAATTGTCAAAAATTTAGGAGCAATTAGAGTGTCTGTTATAGGAGATTCTGATTTAATTATTTAACAGATCAATGGTGAATATTCGACAAAAGATCCCAGACTAAGAGAATATAGAGGAATAGTTGTAGAGATTCTTAACACCTTTCTACAGGCTCAGCGTGCAAAAATTCCAAGAAAACAAAACTTGCATGCTCATAGCCTCGCAATGTTTGCTAGCACTTGTAAATTACCATTTGAACCTAATCATCAGTTCACAACTGAGATTAGACATAGACTAGCTATACCAAACAATCTTATGAATTGGCAAGTGTTTGCAAATGACAATCAAATTAACAATTTTCTAACTTTAGAGAATGGATTTTCTAATAGTAGTATAGATGAAGATACAATCATTGAATCTGATCAAATAACTGAACAAGAAACAAATATTTCTGAAGAGAGTGCCATTCGAATGCTCCATCCAACTAAATTCACCAGAAAAGACATGCAGGATCTTAAACAAATGGAGGTTGATGAGATTATAGAAGATGAATCCAAGATCATTAATCTGAAATATAATCACTTACCCAAAGGATTGACTCCTCTAGAAGATCTTTTTGACTCTAATGACATTCCACTGAAACCTAAAATGGAACCTCTGAAAGTTGATATTGAGGAATACAATCTGGGGACTGAAGAAAAACCTAAAGTAATAAAGTTATCAAAATCATTGCCTCCAGATAAAAAACAAAAGTATGTTGAATTATTAACAGAATTCCAGGATGCCTTTGCCTGGAGTTATGAGGATTTAAAATCATATGAAACATCTATAATTCAACATACCATACCTTTAAAACCAGATCAGAAACCATTTAAGAAAAAATTGAGAAGAATCAACCCTGTATTGTTACCTTCAATTGAAAAGGAAATTAAACGAATGTACGACGCAGGAATAATTTCTCCAATTAGATTTTCAGAATGGGTGTCCAACTTGGTCCCTACTAGAAAGAAAACTGGGGAAATTAGACTGTGTGTTGATTTGAGGAATCTAAACAAGGTTTCTTTGAAGGACAATTATCCTTTGCCCAAAATGGATCACATTTTGAAAAGGGTAGTAGGTGCTTCAAGGATTTCTCTTTTGGATGGGTTCTCAGGATACAACCAGTTTCTGGTTCATCCTGATGACCAAGACAAAATAGCCTTTACAACACCATGGGGTTCTTTCAAATATGTTAAAATTCCATTTGGGCTCAAAAATGCTGGAGCCACTTTCCAAAGAGCAATGGACATTACATTTTCCAAAGAAATTCATGACTTTCTTGTTATATATCTGGATGATTTAACTGTTTTTTCCAAAACAGATCAACAACATTTAGACCATCTTAGACAAGTGTTCATAAAATGCAGGAAGTATGGCATTTCCTTGAATTCGAAAAAATCATTGTTTGGTCTTGAAGAAGGTAAACTCTTGGGCCATATCATATCAAAATATGGCATTAGAATTGATCCTAAAAGAATACAAGCTATATTGCAGATACCTCATCCAAAAAATGTTAAAGAACTTCAAGCTTTCATAGGAAAAATCAATTTTTTGAGAAGATTCATTTCTAGTTTAGCTGAATTAATTAGATTACTTACTAACATGTTAAGAAAGGATTTGAGTATTAAATGGACAGTAGAAGCGAAGCAATCATTTGAAGATATTAAAATGGCTTTAACTAGAGCGCCAGTTCTAACCAGTCCACAATTTGATAGAGATTTCATAATTTTTTCATTTGCATCAGAACATATTGTAGCAGCTATTTTATTACAAAAGGATGATCAAGGATGTGAAAAACCTATAGCCTTTTTTAGTAAAGCATTAAGAGACGCATCATTAAAATACAATATCATGGATAAACGAGCTTTTGCACTTGTAAAAGCTATTAAAGATTTCATAATTTATATATTTTATTCTCATGTGATAGCTTATGTACCAACTGCTGTTGTCAAAGACATCTTGACTCAAGATGGAATTGAGGGCAAAAGAGGTAAATGGATTGCTACCATATTAGAATATGATATAGAGATAAAACCTACAAAACTTATTAAAGGACAGGGATTGGCTGAACTCATGATAGAAACAAATTGCCAAGCCCTAGATATTAATGAACTGGATGACAATCAGGAGATGGCGACTCCACAAATCAGCCAAGCCTTTTTAGACTCACCTTGGTATGCTGACATTGTTTATGTTTTGTTAAACCTGCAAGCTCCTCCAGGGTTATCCAGAACTAAACAGAGGTTTTTAAAGATGATATCCTTAAAATATTGTATCTTAGATAATGTGCTCTTTTGGAAGAACCATGATGGTATTCTATTAAATTGTTTATTGAAAGATGAAGCTGACAAGGCTCTCAATGAATTCCATGCAGGAGATTGTGGTGGACACCTTTATTGGAAATCTACAGCAGACAATATCCTGAGCGCTGGATTTTATTGGCCAACCTTGGTTTTCGATGTAAAGAAATTTGGAACTGCTTGCCATAAGTGTCAAATCTTTGAAGGCAAGAGAAAATTGTTACCTTTACCTTTAAAACCAATCTCAACCAAAAAACCATTCCAACAATGGGGCCTAGATTTCATTGGAGAAATACATCCTCCATCTTCTGGCCAACATAGATGGATCCTTACTGCCACATATTACTTTACTAAGTGGATTGAAGCAGTTCCATCCAGACAAGCTAATGACTCTGTAATCATAGGATTCTTAGAGACCAATATACTATCAAGATTTGGCTGCCCCGAGAAAATCATAACAGATAGTGCTACTGCTTTCAAATAAAAAAAATGATTAGTTTCTGTAATAAGTATCATATTACCTTGAGCCATTCAATAGCCTATTACCCCCAGGGTAATGGACTGGCTGAATCTTCCAATAAAAGTCTTATTAATATCATTAAAAAATTATTGGAAGAAAATAAGAAGAATTGGCATAAGAAACTTATCAATGCACTGTGGGCAGATAAACTTACCACCAAGAAATCAATTGGGACCAGTCCTTATGAATTAGTTTATGGTATGGAGGCTATATTTCCATCATCTTTAGGAGTTCCTGTGATGAAGTTACTTCAAGAATCTCAGGTAGAACCAAATGATATTCAGAGAAGAATAAATCAAAAAATCAATTTGCAGCAAACCAGAGAAGAAGTCTATCAAAGATCACAAGTCTTACAGGAAAAATTAAAGAAGATGTTTTACAAAAGAACAAAAGCAAAGGATTTCCAGTTGGGAGATAAAGTTTTAAGGTGGGATTCCAGAAGAGAGGATAAAGGAAAACATGGGAAGTTTGACTTCCTATGGAAAGGACCTTACATTATACATGCTTTACAAGGAAATAACACATATTTTCTAAAAATTTTGGATCGTTTAGAGACTAAGGAAGGACTAGTAAATGGTCGAATGTTAAAGAATTACTTTGATCCTATCTATTAGGACATTCTTATTTCTAACTTGTATATACTATATCCTTTGTAATGTTTTAGTTTGGATTGGCTGGTGACTTGCTGGAGTTGAAGCCCGAAGAGAAGGCCCTAAGCTCCAGATATTTTACTATCATACATAAAATAAAGCAACAAAAAAGAAGAAGATTCCATGGTTCAGATTAAGACATTTTGAGGCATTTGACCTACTGTTCTTGACTTTTCACCAGGAAAAGCCATCCCCAAGTGGAGCCAGTGTTAGTCTCCTATACCAATAGGAGTCATATTTCATGATTGTCTTGATGAATTATGTAATATGTTCAAACCTTTTTCTTGTTGCAAAGGTGTTCCATATTCTCGAAAAAATCAAAAAATCAAAAAAATTAAAAAAATGTAAAGAGGGTATACCCTAAAAGAAAAATCAAAGGGTGAAAAAATAAAATGGCCAAAAAAGTAAAAGAAACTGAACCCCGCCAAAAGAAAGGCAAAAGGAAAGTGTGTAAGTCCAAATGCCACTACTTTTTACTCTTTTGTAATAATCAAATTGTGTGCAACTTGTATTTTATGCCACAATTCATGAACAGTCAAACAGTTTAAGCTTGGCTAGTTCATTTTTCAATTTCTTGTTTTAGATATAGAGAATAAAATCTGACCAAACTGTTTAATCTTGGCAGATAAGTAGATAGGTAGAGTAAATAAAAGGAGCTCAACAGTTTAATCTAAGCCCTTGGATGTAATAAGGTTAGAGCTAGATAGATTTTCATATGTAAAGGAAAAGTGTGATAAGGGTTTGCCAATCTAAGTGCACCCTAATAAAGAAAAAAAAATGGTAGAGTAAAGTAGGTAGGGTAGGTAGATGATGTTGCTGAATTACCTGTGGTGAATGATGGATTTTGATGGTTGAAATTTTAACTTTCATCACAAGTGCAAAGGCGGATAATACCTTGGAAGAATGGCAAGCAAGGCAAAGCAAAATTATTAACTTCCCCTCTCATTTTCCCTAAACAGTTCACTAATTTCCCCTAAGTACTAAGGTATTTGAAGATTAAAGGGGCTCAAGGCATTTCCTTGACTTCTGGAGGGACCGGACCCTCGGCCCAATAATTGGAAAAACCTAAGTATTTAAAAAACATTCATCATCACACTCATTCATTTATAAAAAATCTTTTCCTAAGTAAAATCCCATTTTACTTAGGAAATTCATGCAATTTTCCATAAAAACCCTTTTTCATGCAAGCATAAGTTAAATACATTATTCTGATGTTTTATACTTAGCACTTAGTTCATTTTTCATATTAAATTTTAATTTATTATTTAAATCCCTATTGAAATAACCTTTTCCTATGGTATATAACTCCTTTTATGTAGTAACCCAAAAACCCACTTATATAATTTTAGCCAAAGTTTATAAATCCCACGTGTTCAAATAAAATACCCACTTTATAAATACCTTTGGCTAAATATATCTTTATATAATTACCCCGCCCCTTATGGTAAGCGAATCGCATTGGTTTAAATTACCTTATAATAAAAATATATCAAAAACCTTTGAACATATGATTTATGTGTTTAAAACAAAAAATAAACCCGAAGTTTAAATCAAACCAAACTTTGAAACAACCCATCCCTCGCGCATTTTTCATCCCCGACCCTCATCATACAAAGGGATTAATTAATCTTCACGATTAATTAATAACCTCCCCCGCCAATGAAAACGCTCCCGATGAGGTTAATTAAAAAATAATCGCGTCGAGCCCGCCTGTTAAGTCCCTGTCATCTCGACACTCCGACCACCGTCCGATCAACTGATCCAAGATCAACGGCCATTAACGATATCGCTAGCCATCCACATCCGAACGATAACACGTGATGGCCAAGCGGTTTTCCAAACCGTACAGAGCCACGCGTCGTTTGTTATATGGAATCACTGCCCCTCCGCTCAAAACCACCCTGTCCCAAAAGCGGTGCGATGGAAACCGCTTACCGCCTATCCTCTGTGATGCGTCCACCGTACCTGCTGACGTCATCAATCAAAACCCGCCACCCTTTTGACTTTGTAAATAAAAAAAATTGCGTCTGCATCATTTTCATTATTTCATGTGCCAACCAGTCTCCCATGCAATGAAATTTCAAAAATCAACCATTGAAGACTGCTGACCGTTGTTTTGCTGAAGGAAATTGAAGCCGAATACTCCAGAATTCATTCGCCATAGCCAGTACCTGTTTAACCACTGTTAATTTCCCATAAACATGTATTTACTCCAAATTCCTGCTGAACTTTGTTAAAAAGCCCTGGTTCTGGTTTTAATTTCGCACTAAGGTCTGAAAAGAACTACAATTTGATCTGTTTTAGTTCACAGAACTGAAATTATATTCCCAAAACTGGTAATTGTGCCCCTTTTCTATAAAAACCCCGAATTTCCATTTCTAAATCCACAAGAACCAGAGATGGAAGTTCTGGTAGCTCTGAATGTCGCGCCCCTCAATGCTCCTCACAAGGACTTGGATTATTTGCCTTTAGCCGATATGGATTTTCAAATTAAGGACCGTTAGCTTAGTGAGAATCCTCTTCGAATTTTTTGCCGCTGCAGAGACAATTATTTGAATGGTTCTGACATCTTTGGACTTTGGGAATCAAACCTTCCCATGTAACTTCTCCCCTTGGTCCACATTTTTCCTGAGTTAATCCATTACTGCCATGCAAATTATGATCCTAACCAGTGAGCAGTTTTATCCCCAAGCCAAAGTGTCCTTTTCCCAATAACTGCTCAGTCCATAAATGAAATGCTACAATTCCAACCTGGTCAAGCCCTCACCCCCCTGTCCATGGCTGAATTACTTGAGAAATCTACCAATCTATCCCATGAAGAGTTAAACCGCCTATGCCAAACCTTCATGTTACCTGAGCATCAACCCAAAAGCCCTCCCCCTTATGGGTATAATTTTTTCACTGAATAAGGTAGACTTATTTTGAACATGATATCTTTCATAATGGGTTTCAATACTAGTGAGTATGTTGATAAATTAACCCTAGTATTGTTATCTATTTTTACCCCTGGACAACCTCCTGCTGTCAAGTACGATTTTGCATCTTATATTGCTGAAAAAATCCATGATCAGTTCATGAGATTTGGCAATGAAAGAGTGTTCAAGTATTCTTTTGTCATATATCACCTCATGATTTACTTTCAATCAGAGTTTCCCTTTTTATGTTAAGAAACTTGATGCCAAGGGGAATCCCAGGTCAGTCATCTTTTGGTATGCTATTACTCACAATTCCATTGATTCTCCTTATTCCTATAATGAGTTTGTTGACATTTTTGTCCATCCTGCAACTACCTTGCTGACAGGAGTCTCTCCTCCTAGGGTTAACAATGAAATCAAGAAAATCCTTCAGTTTTCAAAGCAGTACAAGATAGGTGACTGGTACCTTTATCAAAACCACACAGAGATCAGAATATATGGATGTGAATTATGCCCATTCAAATTGCCCAAGTATGTCCCAATGAGAATCTTTGCATTAGAATATTTCAGGCAAATGAATAATTCAGATATAGTTCATTTCTGCAATGCAAAGAAAAAGGCTCAGCTCAGGATCAAGAGCCAGTTAGTTCCCTTTATTTGTATTTCTAGAGAAGCTGGAACAGAAGCCGAAAGAATTTTAGAAGATTATCTCAAACTACAAAAGAGTTTCTACTGGGTGCCTTATGACCCAAACAACTTTATCTGTGATAGAAGAATGAAAAATAAACTATCACCATACATCCATCAAAGAATCCCAGAAATAGAACAATATGCTAATACGGATGAATGGGTGGAAGGCACATTGGTTGAAAAATATAGTGAGCAGGTTAATGTTGAAAATGTGATGAAAGATCTTGAAAAGATACTTGACTTAGACTCTTTTGGACAGGTACAGATATTAGGATCTTCTTCAGCAGGGACTTCACAATGAAAATTGCAGGAGATTAGTACAGTGGCAGTGGAATCTAAAGGAAAAGAAAAGGAGCCTGATATACAAGTTATTGAAAAATTCACAATGAAAGAACATCCTCAGACTTCTAAAGGACAAGAGCAAGTATAGTTTCCTCCTACTCAGGTCAATGAGCCAGAAATTTCTATTTTACAAACTCCCCTGAATGTAGAAAAGGGTAAAAAGAGAGAGGCTGAACCAGCTACTCCTATTGGTGGCTCCTCTGAACAACAAGGTGTTAAAAGACATAAATTAACTCCTCTTCCAAAAGCTGAATCAGTTCAGGAAATCCCTGATAGCCAGGGAAGAGAAGACAGTAAAAAAACAGGTACAGGTAGTGGGACATCCACTAATTTTCAAAGAAAGGAACTACATAGGCAACAAAGCACAGAAATATCTTCTTTCAAACCTCCAGTAAAAGAATCCTGGGACATCAAAAGAACATTAATCAATATAAAAGCCAGGAACGATCCACTTAGACTTCAAGTGTACAACCAATATTTGAAAATGGCTCCTAAAAATCAAGAAATATTGATGTCAACCTATGACATCCAACAGGGTAAGATGTTAATGAGCCACTTCAAGCCCAGGGTGTAGCAACCTCAGTCAGCTGCAGATTACATTAGAACTAATTTTGAAGTCTTAGCAAAGGATATCCATCCTTTAGATCAAATTGAGCTACACAAGCAAACAGGTGAGATGATTTATTCTACTCTGACGGATAAATCAATGATGGCCCATAAGTTGCAGGATTCTTTGGATAACACTAATACTCAATTGCAGCTTGAAAAATATTCCTCCCAGGCTAAGGATAATAGAATCAAAACTTTAGAAGAAATAATCATTGGTTTGGGTCACAATCCTAAAGATGTGAAAGGTATCGAAGCTTTGATCAAAAGAAAGGATGATGATATTGTAGCTCTGAGAAAACAACTGAAATTACCAGCCTCCAGACATCCACAGACTGCAGAAATCATCAAACAAAATTATGAGGAAGAAATAATGGATTTGCTCTTAAAATTGAATGAGCAACTTAACGCAACTGAGAAAGAGCTTGAGCAAGCATTGAAAGATAAGCAGGAAAATATTCCAGCATCTACAGCAGAAGTAGTGACAGGTACAACAACAACAGGTCAACCAACAGAATTGCCATAGGGCAGCACTGCAAATTTGAACACTGATGAATTAACAAATTCAATGGAAGAAATGAAACTTCAGGCCATAGAGCTCTTCAAAGCAAAGGAACAATTGGCCACTCTAGAACACAAATATGATCTTTCAAAAATGAATGTTTCCGATAAAACAAGGGAAGTGAACAAATTAGAAAAAATGGTTAAGGCATTAGAAAAGGATCTCACATTGGAGAAACCTTTAAGAGAAATAAAGGAAATTATTTGGGATAATATCATTCAATCAATAAAGGATGTCTGGTCCTCAATCCAAATAATGGATGAACAAAATGACTTAGTCAAATTGGCCCTGGATGAGATTGAAAGAGAAAGAGAAGAGTTGGGAAATATGCCAGAAGAAGCCAATAGAATTATACATTTTTTGAATACTCAAACTAAAGATAACCTTGTAGAATTTGGTATTCAGGATAGGACTGGAACAATTTTGGAAATAAAGAGAGTTTTTACTAAAGGAACCCTGGTACATAATTTAGAACGAAGGTGCTCAGATATGCAAGAAGAAATCATTGCCTTCAGAGAAAGATTGAATATTTTGTTAAACAGAGGATTGCCTAGTCCTATGGTTTCAGAAGATAAATTTATGAACATTGATAGTTATGTTGAAAAATTGGACAAATATGCTCATAATCAAGCCAGTTCTTCAACCAGTTCATCAACAGCAGCATTGCCCACAGGAAGAAATCTTCATCGCAGATTGGAGAATTTATTTTATCTTGAGCATGAAGTAAATCACTTGTTCCCAAATCAGCCTAATTTCTTCAGATATACTGAGGCTGATGAAACACTGAGAAAGTTGCAAAGGACCAGAGTGCCAGAAGCTAAATGGTGGGAAGAAATGATGGAACTTTTGTAAAAATTATCCTTGCATGAATTTTTGCCTATTTACCACGGTACATCATGATAAAAAGGATAGAAAGATGAAAAAAGGTCAAAGTGTATCAGAGCAGTCAAAGAGTATCAGTTAAACGAAGCATCCAACACAGAATTACTGGAGAGGACAGCATCAAGCCAAATCATAGGGCCTGCCTCGAGCACATTCTCAAAAGAAGGAAACAGCACAACATTAGTTACCATTATTTCTTATCTACGAGACCATCTGTCTCTATTTTATTGTAATTTACTTATGAGTCATCCTAGATAATATCTCAAGTTGTTATGAGATATTTTTTGTAAATTTTTGTATAAATATTCCCTCAATCGAAGTATTGGGGGTGGATTCTTAGACATTGCTGTAACATTGACTATTTTGGAATAAAAGTGCTTGGGAGAAATTTCTTTGTGGCTAAGCTGGATGATGAATTGAAGCGAAAGACCTTTTACAGGATTCATGCTTCAGACTATGGATCAATAAGTTTATCTTTCTCTTGTGTTTTAAAGTCTTTATATCTGTTTATTATGTCACTGTGTTTCATTTCTGAATGATTAATGAAAAGGAGTAAATCAGAAAGTACTTAAGTGTAATCTGATTTTAATCATTGATTATTCTAAATGTTTTCTTCTAAACTGGTTTAAACAAGGAATTCTTAATTGCTCCTGTTTTTCTAGTTTAAGCATTTTGGTTATTTAATAAAGAATACTTCATTGCTCTTTGTTAATAATCACTCAATTTTCCCTCTTATGAATGTGTTTAAAGATTCTTAGTTGCCTTTCATCCATTTAAATCCATTCCATTCACTTTAGATCTAAAATTGTTCTCTATTTGATTATCTTGCCCTGTAAAACCATCTTTTGTCTAGAGACTTAATCCAGTGAAGCCATCTTTTTGACTCCATAGCCCAATGGACTAAACTTCTCAATTTTTCCCTCTGCTATCGAATTCCACCACCCAAATTCAAACAAAACCCCTGAACTTTACAACTAGCCTAATATCTTCTAAAAACAAAGCTAAATTGTATAGAGAGAGCCCTCTCTGGGTACAGATTGGCTAGATTCTGTACCTAAAAGATTGGTTTGTGGTTACCTCGGACCCCTTTCCTCTTCCAACAACTTCAAGGAAAATCTGAGTGATAACAGGTGTGACATGATGGAATATTTGGGTGTTGTAAACTTTCAAATCTTCACATATACATGTGGGTACATCTTGGCACTTCTTAAATAAGCGGGTAAAGGCCAACTGCTCTTGTGGCATAGGACACGTTACCGAGATTCACACCTTTCATACCTTTTACTGTTCCCAAATTGATTTGTTGAGGTAACAACATGGAACTACAAGTTTTGGCATTGCCATGTCTTTGAAAGCGATTATGTAGGTCATATTCATGTTTCAAATATACCACACCCTGGGGGATGAGGTTGCTTTTACTCTCGCTGGCCACATCCTACAGTGCTTCTTCATGATCTTCCTTGAGTGTGTAAGCAATTACCATAAAACACAATATGTGTTGGTCATCACACACATGTGTATAAGTGATATTGTTAAGGACAGATTGTTTATAAAAAAATTCAACAAAAAAACCATATTTCGACAGTGACAACCTAACAACATTACTGGCTAATGTATCTATAGTTTCATTTTGGATTCTTGGAATAGGAAAAATACTTAAAACTTGGAAATGCGAAATTAAATGATGTACCTTTTGTTGATATACTTTTGAATGAGACAAAACATGATAAATGGTATTACATACCTGTTGTACCACTATTTTTGAATCACCTAGTTCTTGTAAAGACATGCCATTGAGGTGGATGGAAACGAAATTGTTTATGCACTAGAATTCCAAGCGGCTTGAGATCAAGTGTTTTGTCCGCGATGAGTTTACTGGAGTGCAATCAGCTCTGGTGCCTTCCTCCATTTTTGAACCATCAAAGTAAAAGGTGCACGTATTATATGTATGAGGGTTATGGACTACACCAGTACGAGTATTACCATTACTAATACTAACTTTACATAAGGCGTTTGCACTATTTGGACTAGGAAGGAGCTCCAAATGTGTTTCTGGTGGGATTGGGGATTGCTATGGAAGATAGAACCCCAGTTTTTTCTCCAGGAAGAAATTGACAATCATCAGTTCTACGAAGGCCATGGGTTCATTATTTCTATTCAAGGGAGTTGTTAGCACTCAGTTTCCCAAGGCAGAGAAAAGAAACCAAATAGGTAAACACAAACCAAATTTTGTCTTGGAAGCTAGCTCTACCAAATTAGAGAGGCTTTCTCTAAAATCAACCAAAGGATGGTCAGAATAATCTGGGTTTTAGGCTAGATATTTTGCACAATAGGGTTTTGATTTAGGTTTTGCTAGATATGAGGCAATAGGTTTAGGAACTATGACAAATAGGTCAAAAGGCTAGTTGCAGTCATAAATTGAGGCAAGATAGATGTAATCAGAGACACAAATGGGTTTGTCATTGTAGTATGGTAATGAGGAAATTAGATGAAAGAGAGTAAGTGAGCATAGATGCATGAATTCATTTGTCTGGAAGGAAAACACTTAAATTCTAATCTCAAACAAAACATAGCATTTAGAAAATGATTTCTGTTTAAAACTTAAAATATTAACATATGAATAAGTATAGATGGCTTCTAGAAATATCTAACAATAAATTACATAAGAAAACTTGAGAGAAACAATGCCACTGACTACAACACATGAATCCCTTAAAAACAGCTGCAAATGTTATTATTTCTCTGCAAAAAATGGAGTTCAGTAGTTCCAAAATGTATTAACTTCAAAACATCCAACCCTTTTCTTAGACTTATTTCTGAGTAGATATAGAAGGAAAACAAGATTTCCCCTGTAAGGGGTCGAATCCTGATCCATAACAACTGATTCATGAACCTATCCTATCCATTTATTAACCCTAAGGGAGTTAAAACCAACTTTCCCCTTTTTTCTAAACTGATTGAGCTTATCTCTCAAAGCATTGAATACATATTTTTGAGCTTATTTACTTGCAATTAAATTTACCAAGTTTAAAAATTGTTGATTTGAGGCTTTTACAATCTGTGTTGTGTGTAGAATTTTCCAGATTTATCTCATCCTTTTTTTGTTATAATCGAACCCATTTTCACATTTGACCTTTTTACATGTGGTAAAAATTGCTCACACACAGAAACACAACAATTGGTGCAAAAGCGTAACAACTAAAAGGATTGAAAATTTGATGGTTTAGATGGAATTTTTGGTGCTGCTGATGACATGTGAGGAAACCTTGAGATGTATACTATACCTTTGAGCCTTTAAACCATGCAAAAATAACAATTTATCCTCTGAAAGTTTGACTTCAAAAGTGACTACCCAGAAACGTAGTGAAAAGAGAAGCAAGGAAGACAAACTTATATCTATTTAACAATAACACGAGTGAAAAAAATGAATGAGGTTATTGTGACCTGTTCCATGCTTAACAAAAACCTACTTTGGGTTTCCAAATTTCATCTCCATTTGGTCATAAATCTCTTTTTAAAATGATGATAAAAACTAAGTCAAAAGCACAATGACTCTCCTGTAGAAATGATATTTTGGGCATATCTCCAAAACGGTAACTCGAAATGGGATGAAATAGTTAGAGAAAGTTAATATCTTCATAATTCACCCCCAAAAAAAATTTCAGCCCAATAAGAGTCACAAATCTCGATAAAATCCCAAAATGGCTGTAGATGATGATGGTTCATATCTCGAAAGTCGTGCAAAATTTTGAGCTGAAATTAAGTGTGTGATTTCATTTCATCCCCAAAAAATTTCATGTAAAACTAGAATGAGTTTTAAGAGACACGACGATAACATGGTGACTATGAAAAAGCACAACGCAAAAGAGCAACAACTTAGGGGAAGGGAATGAGAGGGAAGGGAGGTAGGAAAAATTCTAGGAAAAATAAGGAGGGTGGGGATAGATGTTAGGAGGATAGTATAGGTGGATTTTCTCAAAAAGAGTGAGTAAAAAGGGGTGAAAAGAGCGAATTATAGACCTATGGAAAAAACACAGCAAAAAGCTATGGTTTTTGGGAAAATGGTGAAATGAGAGGATTTTAGTAAGGGGAATGGCTAAATAAGGAAAGAAGTACTATGAGGTGATCATTATTCAGTTAGGGTCTTGAGAAAACTTGTGACATGAGGTACCTTTGTTGCTTGATGTAACTTTTATCTCCGAATTGCTAACTCCAAAACCTCATCTTTTAACTTGTAATGATGAGTTACCATGTATGGATGATGATGAGACTTTTTACTAAAAGATAACCATGATGGATGACAAGACTCCCTTTTTCAAAATGATGACCAGGCTAATAATGACCATCACATACATAATCTAGACCATGATGGAATGTTTTCTAACCTTGACCAAATGGTGGGAGTAGCAATGAGACCTAGCTACTGACTCAAGACCTTTTTTCCACGTGACTTGGAAATTTTTGCTAGTATAGACCAAAATTTGACTTTTGACTCTGATGACTAGACTGACAGATTTGATTTTTTTTATATCTATGGACATATGAATCTAAAATTGGATCCAATGGGGATGGAAGCTCCCTAGGAGGTGTTAAGAACACCGTAGACCAGGTAGCCTTGTTCATTGGGCAATGGATTCACTGTAGCTACAACCCTCAAACTGACTCAAATCAAGTTGAAAACTGAATTGTACACTACCAACTGTAAACTCTTTTGAAAAATGACACTAAAAATATGCTCAGAATGTTGAGCTTATTCCTCACACCTTACCTACTCTAACTGATCCATAAATCACCTGATCAAGTGAAGTGATACAACTAATGCAACCATATAATCATTTTATCCACTGATTGAGTTATTTGCATATGCTTGTTTTGCGAGAAAAATAAAAATTCTGCATGATGAAAACTCCAATAAAAAATTGCAGACAAATCCAAATTTGGTAGGATTGAAAAATTTGGGTCCCCTTGTTGGCTCCAAAAATGGTGAAAATGGATCTTCAAGAGAATGTGCACTAAAGTTTAGCTCATCCAATATATTGTAATTCTGCTCTAGGGTCTTCGTACCATGAATATAAAATTTCATCTTCATCCTTACTCTCCTAATATGACTGCAAATTTTCGGATGATATTTGTAATGAGACTCCTGTTGAACAAGATAATGAAGCTAGCTGCCAATCTAAATCATTATAAACCCTATATTCAAACTCACAACTAGCTAAAGGATGAGAATTTTGAATACAAATATCATCCATATAATTTCCTACTGGATCATTGCAAACATGAGAAAGCTGTTGTAACCTATTGTTGATCAGTACTGATGAAACTGCATGATCTTGTATAAAATCTTCATGTTCCAGACTTTCAACTGCATTTTCAATCTAAATTTTGCTTGGTAACTGTGATTGTGGACTAAAAAAAGGCTCTATATTACAAACAACATTCTCAACAACTTCACAAGAAGGTTGCCAATTACTATCAAATTTCTTATTTTCTTCCTTGAAAACCTTATAGTTTTCTCTTATTTTTGCAAATGAGGAGAAACACAAGGGTAAGGAGTCTCGATCAGGAAGTTCATTATCTTCTACATGCTCAGTATCAAAATTGAAATACTTCTGATTTCTAATCCTAGGAAAAATTTCTCTCGGTAATTGAAATGAAGTAAAACATAAAGGCAAATACCTTTCACTTGCTTCAAAATTTTCTACATTTTCTTCATTTCTATCATGATTGATATGCATAGGCTGAGTGCTATATTTGAGTTGTTTTAATTGAACTTCCTCCTCCCAAAAACATGCTGCTGATTGTTTTGAATAATTATCCTCAATTTCAATAACATAGTCATCATCATACTGATCATACTTGGATAAATCATCCATATAAGTAATGTCATCAATAATACACATTGGATCAGCTGATTGCTTCTCCACAAGCTGATTTTTGTGTTTCATATTCGTACGTGGCTTGGAGTGAACACATAAAATAATCATTTTCTGATCTATGATAACAAGGATTATCATCAAAATGGTTAGGGCAAACAACTTATTTTTCTTCTGCAATAAGTGGGACATGGTGTTTTTGAATTTCTAATGGTGATATTTTGCATCATTCCTTCCATTATGCTTACCAAAATGTCAAGTTTCACTTCTGAAGATGTCAGGTGCTCCTTCTCTATGTTCTCCCTCTCTTCTACCTTCAACTTTGACCTTTTGACTAACATATTAGCTTCCACAACTATTGCACTGTCTTGCATTTCTTCGAGCATTGTAGTGTTCCTTTCTTTCAATTGAAACACCATTTTTGGATCAAAGGCATTTGGGTAGTGTAAGAGATATAAACTGGGAGGAAGTTTTATATTAACAGTAATTGAATGGTATACTTGATTGAACCTAGCTGAAAAGTGTTACACTGTTTCTCCTAGTTTTCTTTTCAAATGATTATATTCTTCTAAAATTAGAAAATGATTCCTCTTGATCAACCATTTATTAAGGAAAATTTTCACAAACTGATGGAAATAAAAATTGCTTGCAGCCGACAAGTTTTTGAACCATTTCTTGGCTTTGCCTTGAAAAGATAGAGCAAAAATCCTGATATTCAAATCATCTTCTTCAACCTAAAAAAGGCAAAGAAAATTTTCAAAACTCTGAATATGTTTTTTAGCAGTGATGTTACATATTCTCCATAAAACCTAGGAAGATATTTGTAATAATTTTGAGAGAAATCATGGAGTATAGGAGGTAATATGAGTGGCTTGTATCTATATATAATGTTACAAGGTATAGGAGTATGTACAGAAGCTGTAAGATTAGTCTTGATCTCTTGAGCCTCATCAAATTGAAGATCGTCATCATAAGATTCAGAAGAAGGGTCTTGACCAAGATAAAAAAAATTAAGGAGAATTTGCATTCACAGTCTTCAAAGGGAAGGAATCAAATGCAAGTTTGTGATCTTTTGTCAAATACATTATACATTGGAAAACCTTCTTGACATTCTCAGGAAAGAGAAGAAGTAATTTATGACAAATAACTTGATGTCTTGGATGAAAGTCCAAGTTGAATACCTCATCTTCCTATACTATCCTTTCATGTTTCTGTTGGTAAGGTTCATCCTCCAGTGGAGTCTTTGGAATTGATTTAGAAACTAGATTTGGAGTCACCAGGCAAATGATTTCAGCCTTCCTTTGTCTGATCATTGTCCATCATCAGTAATAAAATCTAATCCTTATCATTCACACCAAGGGAAAATGTGACCTTTCACTCCCTGACAATGACACCAAAATGTTAGCACTCCTTAGTTTCCCAAGGCTGAAAAAGGAAACCAAAGAGGTAGCCACATAACAAATTTTGAATCGGAAGATAGCCCTACCAAATCAGAGAGGGATATCTCTAAAATAAACCAAAGGATGTTCAGAATAATCAGGGTTTTAGGCTAGGTATTTTTCACATTAGGGTTTTGATTTAGGTTTTGCTAGATATGAAGCAATAGGTTTAGAAACTAGGCCAAATACGTCAGAACAACATTTAAAGCTATAAATTGAGGCAGGATAGATGTAATTAGAGACAAAAATGGGTTTTTCACTATATTATGGTAATGAGGAAATCCGATGAAAGAGAGTAAGTGAACATAGATGCATGAATTCACTTATCTAGAAGGAAAACACTTAAATGCTAATCTCAAACAAAACAGAGAATTTAGACAATGCTTTATGTTTAAAAATTAAAATATTAATGTAAGAATAAGTATATATGGCTTCTAGAAACCTATAACAATAAATTACATAAGAAAACATGAGAGAAACAATGCAACTGACCACAACACATGAATCCCATAAGAATAGCTACAATTGTATATTATTTCTCTACAAAAAATGGAGTTAACTAGTTCCAAAATGTATTAAATTAAAAACATACAACCATTTTCTTACACTTGTTTACGATTGCATATATAAGAAGGAAAAATTATTTCCCCTCTAAGGGGTCAAATCCTGATCCATAACAATTGATTCATGAACCTATCCTATCCATTACTAAACCCTAGGGGAGTTAATACCAACTTTACCCTTTTTTCTAAACTGTTTGAGCTTATCTCTCAAAGAATTGAATACATATTTTTGACCTTACTGACTTGTAATTATATTTACCAAGTTTCAAAAGATCTAATTTACCATTTACATTAACCCATTTTCACATTTGACCATTTTACATGTGGTAAAAATTGCCCACACACAGAAACACAACAACTGTTGCAGAAGCGCAACAACTAAAAGGCTTGAAAATTAGATGGTTTAGATGGAATTTTTGGTGCTTATGATGACCTGTGAGGAAACCTTGAGATTTATTCTATACCTTTTAGCCTTTAAACCATGAAAAAATAACAATTTAATCTATGCAAAATTGACTTCAAAAGTGACTGCCCAGAAACATAGTGAAAAGCGAAACAAGGAATAAAAACACATATCTATTGAACCATAACTCCTGTAAAATAAATCAAGGAGGTTATTGTTATTGGTTCCATGGTTAAAAAAAACCTCCTTTGGTTTTCCAAAATTCATCTCCATTTGGTCATAAATCACTTTTGAAAATGATGATAAAAACATAGTCAAAAGTGCAATGACTGTCCTGTAGCAACTGTATTTTGGGAATATCACCCAAATGTTAAGTCCAAATGGGAGGAAATATTTATGGAAAGTTAATATAATCATAATTCATCTCCACAAACAATTTCAAACTAATCAAAGTCACACATATATAGAAAATACCAAAATGGCTGTAGATGATGATGGCTCATTTCTCGAAAATCGTGCATCATTTTTGTCTTAATTAAGTGGGTGTTTAATTTTATCCCCTTGAATCTCCTGTAACAAATTCATGGAAAATGGGTGTGAGGTTTAAGATATATGACGATAACCTGGTGACTATGTAAAAATGCAATGCAAAGGAACAACAACTTAGGGGAAGGGAATGAGACGGAAGGGAGGTAGGAAAAATTTTGGGAAAAATATGGGGGGTGGGGATAGATGTTAGGAGGATATTATAGGTGGAGTTTCTCAAAAAGAGTGAGTAAAAAAGGGGTGAAGAGAGCGAATTACAGACCTAGGGAAAAAACACAACAAAAAACTAGGGTTTTTGGGAAAATGGTGAAATGAGAGGATTTTAGTAAGGGGAAAGGCTAAATAAGGACAGATGTACTATGAGGAAATCATTATTCAGTTAGTGTCTTGAGAAAACATGTGACATGAGGTACCTTTTTTTTTTATGTAACTTTTATCACCTAAATTCTAACTCCCGAACCTCATCTTTTAATTTGTAATGATGAGGTACCATGTATGGATGATGATGAAACTTTTACTAAATGATAACCATGATGAATGAAACGAATCCATTTTTCAAAATGATGAATGGGATAATAATTACCATCACATACATACTATAGACCATGATGGAATTATTTCTGACCTTGAACAAATGGTGGGAGAAACAATGAGACCTAGATACTGACTCAAGGACTTTTTGCCATGTGACTTGGAAAATTTTGCTAGTATAGACCAAAATTTGAATTTTGACTCTTATGACTAGACTGAAAGATTGGAAATTTGATATCTATGGACATAAGAGTCTAACAAGAGTGACATTATGTTTCATATATCTTTCCAATTCTACTCAAATTTGGTTGGTTCTGCTCTTATACGAAAGCTATAAGTGTGAGTAGTCTGAAGAAAAGTATCCTTGCAGCTTGATTGACCAATATCTACTTAACAAAATTCCATATGCTTCTGGTATCTCCACAATTACTATGTTTATGCATTGGTTAACTCTTTCATTAGATGACAAGAAAATGAGAACATCTATGAGTTCAGTGATTGCATTGACACAAGTTCTGTCCAACTAAATGATTTGTGTGTCACTTTGGTTCAGTGTTTCGTTGATTTCCTTTGCTAAGGACAATGGAATTTATTTTACTGACGCACCAGAATCAACCAAGATATTGTGTACATTGAAACCAAATATTTATAAAGTTAAGAGAAAAGGAGGGAAAAGTGTGTTTACTTCTAATGTTCAAGCATGAAGTACCGATTGGAGAGAATCAGAAGATGTGCCTGAACCCTTTTTTGAATAGGAGATATTACCTACGTAGCATGACCCAAGTTCTCGTAAAACAATATCCCACTGGTTAGTGATATTTGTTAGCTCGAACAATGAAACATTCACACAAACCTTCTTCATATCTTCTACTATATTAAAATACACAACGAGAGGAGAAAATAGAGTGTCTGAGGGAGAAACATGATTTGTAACTTCCAGAGTAATGGTATTATCTTTATCATTTACGGAATTATTTTTTGTGAGGAAGCTTTCCCAAAATTTCTCTGAGTGTTTTGCGACGAGTTGACCGATAGATAAATTTTCCTTAACAAGGGTTCTTTGAATTTCTGCTTTGTCAAATGCATTGTAGTGGCCTACCCTTGGCTCCTTAAATTGCATTGATTTGTCTGTGGCTGAACCAAGGGGTCACTCAGAGGGTGTTTCTTAGTTCTGTTCTTTTGGGCTTTAAACACACAATTGAACATGTTTACTACATGCCTAACACTTGGGGTCTCATCAGGTGTAGCATCTTTTTCATTTTCTTCTTCCGGCTTTGTCTGCTCATTAGAATGTATCGTATCAAAAAAGTGTGTAGAAAGTGAACTCATGGCATGATTCCATTGTGGGAATGTTTTCTCGGATTGATAATATTGATGAGACAAACAATATTCAGTCATGCCCATTTGTTCAATATTTAATTCTACATTTGCACTCTGCGGAAATTTGGCCAGTTGATTAGTACTACTACCCGAGTTCTCTGTTATTTTAATCGAGTTGAATCATGGAGGCTTGCTGCTGATAGTGGTTTCACTTTACCTTTTTTTGAATTATGCTATCTTAGTTGACATGTTCCTAATCATACGGGTCAAGTTATCAAGATCAGACAACTACTTTTATTAGGGATTGTTTAATGAGGCCCGAGACCTTTTACTTGTATCATTGGAGTCCTTTGTTAATTAATCATCCAAAATGACTCCAATTGCGCAGAAGTCTTTTTCAACCACCATTTATTATTCAATATTTTTTGAAAGTGATCGTTTTGTAGTTCGCTTTATGAACTATGCAATGCTTTCTGGCAAGGTAGAAGTGTAGTAGTCCTTGGAGATGGAGTCATGAGGCTTGGTATATTCCTGAAATATGTTCAAGACATAGTTGAACCTCTGATTGAAATCCTTCATATTTTATTTTGGCTCCATTTTCAATATACCTAACTCTTTAAAAAACTTGGCAGGGGTCTTGTCATAATCAAATTCCTTAAGAAACATTTTCTTAAAGCCCCTCCAATTTTGGATGGAGTTTGGGGGAAGACCGTGGTACCATAAAACCACTCTACTGTCCAAGATACATGGAAAAATTCTATAGGAAATGTCATCCTAATGTACCTCAAGTGTTTTTAGGCATTTGTAGAAATTATCCAAGTGTTCTTCTGCTTTAACCATTTTTTCAGGGTCATACTTTGTTAACAAATTTTCTTGGTGTCTTGGCATTTTATGCAGCACACCTGAAAGTGCAACTAGGTTGTGAGACATCCAATATAAATCTTGGTATGCCATGTCTTCATATTTGTCCTCCTCCTCTTCTTTTTTAGAATCTAATAACTCCTTTTCCTCTTCATCATCACCTACCCAGTGGAAGGTTATGCCTATGAGTAGTGGGTTATCTCCTTCTCCACCACTAAAAACCAGAGGTTCTTCAACGTTCTCCAAAAAAGCTGCTAATTCTTTGAGGGTGGTGATAACTACGTCTTCCAAGGTGGTGAGACACATATATACAATGAACATCACTAGCTCCAACAGTGGAGCATTGGAGCCACTCCTTGCTCCACAAAAGAACCAGATATTCTCTCTATTGATTTTCAAATGGAGCTAAGGAGAAAAATTCCTTTTCTCATACAATTAGGGACTATATATAGCCAAGGGTGACTCTTTTTCTACCCTCATGATTGTTTGAATTCCCATGAATTTTCCACCTACATGAATCTTTACATTCATGTGTGTCCTTTGGACTTCCACTTTACAATACATTTATTTACAATGGACATATCACATAATAGTGATGTCACAACATGACCACTCATGACATGAAACTGTTGACATAGATTTATTGTTGTTGCTGAGAGTTAATTGTATTTATGAAATATCTCTCCTTAACTCCTTTGCAAGCCTTGTTGATAGGGAGTCTTCAATGATCTCAAGTCCTGGAAAGTGGTTGCAAACTAGTGCGCTTTCGCTTTCTCTTGATCAATCATCATGTAATGTTCAAATGTGAGAGTGTATTTAAGCATGCTTTCTTCCTTCCTTTATTCCTTTATCATCTCACCATGACTTGATAGAAAATTTGTTACTGCAATTCACTCATGATGGGATGCCATCAATTTGAAAACCCCTAGTCTAAGATGATACACTTTGATCCATAGACTGAGCTTTGGTCAGGTGATAGGATTTAAAAGGGGGATCAGTGACTGCACAGATGCATAGTTCAAGTAGGAAAGGGGAAATCTTAATCCTTAAGACTGCGTAGTGTGCAATTCAGGCTGGGATGAGGGACATGTCTATGCATTTTCCATAGTCAGAGAGGAAATGTAACAAGGATAAGAGCTGGGAAATCCAACTGTGTAGTTGAGGAAGTCAGGGAGGCCTGGATGACTGCAAAATGCGCATTTATAAGGTTCAAAGGATGATATTGTGTCTTGAAGTTGCGAAGTGCATAGTTCAAGCTAGGTTGGAGGCCGCAACTGCGCAATTCTGGAGGCTAAGGTCACGTGTTGGTCACCAAAAATGCGCAATGAGGTAGTTCTTGCGAAGCTAGCACTGCACAATTCCAAGTAGTAGGGTCACAACTGGAGGACTAAGATTGCGTAGTGAAAAGCTCATGGGAGGCCCAAAGAGGCTAAGTCACTTTGTCAGGAAGTTTTCCAGAAAATGGCTCAGCGTGAGACAGGTGAAATTGATGTGAACATTGATAGATTTTGATTGTGATCACACACTTATCATACTTGACAAGTTATGGTAAGTGAGACACCAAAGGTACACTTTACGACGACTGTGACGATACTTGTGCAACGGTGTTTATAACTTTGGAAATGAGTGGGACAGGTACTTACATAAATAGAACAACTCCTTTACACAAAGATGACCTCTTGGAATCACTAGAAAAATCTAATACATTCATTGCAGTAGCCAACATGCCAAAGGTGACACTTTGCCAATCCTGTGAAAGGGATCAAAAAAGCAATAGAATGAACTTCGAAGTTTGCGACAGTCATAAACAAGACCAAGGAAGGCTCCAAAATTTGTGTATAAGACAAAATTTTGGAGGGGGTTTTAGTGGCTACAACACACATTTAATAGAATAGTATAAAGGATATTAAAAATAGTTTATAAACTTCATAGTGAACACATTATAGCTCAAAAAGATGTCATCAAATGCAATAAGATAGGTGAAAATGTGCTGAAGGATGGTTATCTGGGCCTTGAATTGTACCTATTTGGAAGGCCCACCATACCCCCTATTGAAAATGTTTCTTATCCTCTCAGAAACTTATTCACTTAACCACACCTCATTCATGGCCCCGTTGGCCTCCTTGACATCCCAAGCTACCTCAGAAGGAATGCCTTCTTAAGGATGGAAACTTGCATTCTTTTCAATCTCTATCCATTCTCTTTGTTCCTCTGCTTGTTCCCTATTTTCTTATTAGCTCAATAGTAGAGGAGGGCTGGAATTTAGTCTAATCTAATTGATCCCCAATTTGTGGATTATCCTTTTGTATAGGGGGTATCTATCCAAAGAATTCCTTAGCCTTATAGGTGAGTGATACTCCATTCTCAAGCTATAATATTTCCTGCTCTTACTTCTATGTGTAAGCTAGTGCCATCCTAGGATCTCTAGCAGCATGCCTATGGTTACTGGTGACAAGATGAGGGCCTCTTAACTATGCTCTGATCCATACAAGTTCATTTACCTCCTTATTCATGACCCTTTTTATTTCCTTAGCTCCTACCTCTTCATGGGTAATCCATGAGGCCAATTCCATCAATTTCAAATCTCCCATTCTTGAATCAGGATCCCAAATGTTCATGCCAGTTAGTATTAAATTATGCATATAAAATTCAAAAATTTTAGCTCTATCCTCAACACTACTCTTATGAAAAAAAATCAATAATTTTTTTATAGTCTTGGAAGGGGAGAGAGCAATGTTGGGCCAAGGTTTTAATCTAGAATTGGTTCCATTGTTCCTTTAGGAATAATGAAAGTCTTTGATGGATTCCTAAACTAGATGGCTTCTATGGCTAAAATTTCCATGGTGGACAACTCCTCCTCCTCATGTAGTTGGGATTTTAGCCTTCTATTTTATGCTTGCAACTGGTATCTTACATTGGATTCCTTGAGTGTGAGATCATCCATTTCCTCCCTCATTTTTTCCATCTTCTCCTCCATTATTCGCACATCTTCAACTCCCTTGGATTTTTCAATTGGCATCCACTTGTGGCTCCTACCCCTTTCCTTTTCTAGCTCAAATAGGAGTGGGAATAAAAAATGGTAGGGATTATCTTTCCTTATTCAAACCATTTATAGTAGGATCCACGTTTTGGTTTGGGATCTTGCTATTGTAGCTCTAAATTTTTCTCTTGTACCCCCAAAACCCCTTCTTGTAGTTCTGGATCTCCTTCTTGTAGCCTTTTTATTTCTTCCTATAGCACTTTTGTACCTTCCTGTAACACTATCATGCCTTCCTATAGCATTGTAGATTCCTCCTACAGCTTGATGGTATATTAAGGGGTTTTTGTCCCTTTGTTTCTTGGCATATTTTGTGGGGTCTAAGGATGTTTTCCCTTAGTTTTTATGGAATTTTTCTCATCTGGTTTATTCTTACCCATTTATAACCCCCCCCCCCCCCCCCCCCCAAATAGTTGGTCGAATATTCAATAGTGATTGGGGTTGGATAAGGGGGTTGAGGCTTCCCTTGCCTTATTCTGTTGCTTTTTCTTCTCTTAAAGTACATAGGGGGTTTCCGTAGCCTCCTTCCTTTTGGTTTAGCTGGGTGTTTAATGCTACCAAGGTGGAAACAACCTCCTCTTCCATGTTTCCTTATAAATTTCTCTCTATATGCTCCTTTCTCCTTCTCTTTTATGGCCTAGATAATTTCTCAATGGCCTCTAGATTCCTCTATTATGTTATTTTCATCACAATAGGCTTGGTTTTGTCTTTCTTAGGAACTATTATTTTGGTTTCTAGTTTTGTTTGCACCTAATTTGTTTCTTCTCCTTCCTCATCTACCTCCTTTTCTGGTTTTTATTTTGGCTCTTATTATTTTACTTCAACCCCTTATTATTCTTCTTCTTCAACCTCTTCTTCTGTATAACCTCCCTTAATTGTAGCTCCTCCAAGTTCCAATTGGGCTTGTGCTTGGGCTTCTAGGAAGGAATACCTATCCATGTCCACAAAGTTAATTGAATTTAATAGTTTTTGAAGACCTTCCAAAGCATCCATAACTATTAATATTATGAGCCCATGGTGTGCTATGTATTTCTATTTTCCTACTTTCAATTTTTGGCTCATATCCTTGATTGACTGGAAGAGAAAGTGGGGAATCCTTAATCCTTCTTGGGTAGGCAGATTAAATTGAAACCTTAATTGTTGGAGCATCCTAAACTAATATGCGTAGAAAATACTAAGTCTTTCATCATGAGATATATACTTCAATACATGGTATGCTACCTCATCACAGGGATAGGGTAAACTTTGTCTTCTAACTCCATTTTTTCTTCAATGGGTTGTTATTCTGGAAGGAAAAAAATCTTCTTTGTTGTGATATCCTTTGTCCTTTCTTCTTTTCTACATTTCATTCCTAGGGGAAGAATAGTTACTCTGCTGATGACTTCTTCATTCAAGTGTATAAGGATTCCCCTTAATATTATGATGACATCATTTTCTCCTTGTGGTTGGAGGCTCAAATAAAACTCTTGAGTGACCTCATCATCAAAACCCATGAATTTTCCAAGGAACCCTAGCGAATGATGATTGGAAAAGATATCCTTGACATAAGGATGTTGGTGAATTCTATATGGATTTTTGGGATCCATATGGTTTAATCCACCCCCATAGTCTTTGATACAAAATTTCCAAATTGGTACAAGCAATTCCCTCTCTCTACTATAAGTTTTCGAGATTTTTGTGCAATTAGGGTTATTAAGGTAGAGGTAAAAGGAATAGTTTTTTTTCACTGTTTAGAAGAGGTAATATTTCATAATACAACTCAAAACAGTTGAATTTCCCTTTCTTATCATGCTCAATTAAAAAAAATATCCATACTCCATTCCCTTTCATGCCCAAATTTACACCACAAACTTCTACAAGATGTACTTCTAAGAAATTGAAAGGATTTTGTATGTTTTTTTTAAATCAAAAGGTGGAAAGGGAACTTCGTACTTACAATCCTCCTTGAATTATAAGGTTTGAGTGATGAAATTTATTGGAATAAAGCTTACTTTAGCTCTTTTTACTTTCCTGTAGCACCCAAAAAATATCCTATAACACTCTGTGTCTATCTTGTAGTAACATCCTACAAGTGTTGTAGCTTCTTCTGTAGTGGTCTATGAAAATGATGCATAGGTAGCTCATCCTTCAATGGTAGTGTCAAGCCTCCCTTGTATTTAAGATAAAATTCTTATGCCAAATGAGGCTCGAGGGCCTGAATTATGCTATTGGTGGTTGAGTGGTTGGGATCAACGTGTTATGTGAGCTGCCCCCCACCTACTACCTTTTCATCCCAACCATGGGCTTGTTGGACCATTCCTTGGAGTCATCACCCTCTTTTTTGTTTTTTTCTCCGCATGTTTTATGGGTGAATAAGATGATTGCAATTCACTATCGAAGGTGGATGAGACTACTACACCAACCTTAGTTTATACAACCTCTTCTTTTACAGACTAATAACACTTTTTAAACTAAAGTGAGATTGTATGGAAGGGTTAGGAATTTGCTTACCAAATCCTTACTTGATCATGCTTGTGCTGGAGGTGTTGCAACTGATGTTTTGACCATTTTATGCTTGCATGAGGTTGCTGAAGCATTGATGTGGTTGTTTGAGTTCTCTCTGAGGTGCAATATGTTGCCTTCATTGATCCTTTCATTAGCTTGAATTTTTTTAATGTTTATTGTTGATTGAAGTTCCATGATTCAAGTGATCAAAAAATATGTTCCTCTACTGATTAGATGTTGTTGTTTTTGATGATCAATGATCCTATAAAAATCGACAATGGATCCTGTAGTTACTTAAGACTAGTGTTGGATCCTCTTGAAGCTTCATAATACTTAAAACTCTCAGGTTGGTGCTTCAAATGTGATAATGTAGGATTAATGAAAGCTGATATAGGACTGCATGTATTCATGAAACAATCACATAAACCCCTTAGGATTACAATATTCTATGAGTGATTCTTTTCAAAATCTTGATAATTCATGAGAAGGTTTTTGATGGTGGATAGGGAGATTTTATGTGATGGAAATGGGTGGAAGAGAGATGAAATATTAGGTTTTTGATGGATGGTGAGTCGAATGATGGTGGAAAAGGTGAAAACTAATGGAGTGGATGAATGATAGGACTCTCATGGGTCCCCTCCCTTATTCTTAATTGAAAAATTCAAATCTACTTCTTCTTTCAATGTTGATCAACTTCTTGTAGCAATACAAGGACTATCCTATAACATTTCGATAATTTGACATAATCGATTGAGAGGGGCTAAGTGATGATGTAGAAATATTAGAAAAGGTCATGAGATGATGGAGTGGACACAAAGAGCTGGGTGGAGGTCTGTGAAGGTCAATTTTGATGTTGCTTCTCTAACAATGTTGACCTTCTTTGACTATTATTCAAACCCTGTTGTACTTATAGAAATATTAGACTGGATAATGTAAGGCTTCCTTTTCACTTTCATTTTTATTATTGTTTTTTCTTTTTCCCATTTTTTCCTTTTTTTTAGACCTGAGGGTTGCCTCAAAGGAGGTTTTCACCTCAGGATATTTTTTTATTTCATTTTTTGTTTTTTGTTTTTTTTAGACTCTTTGGTTGCCTCATGGAGGTTTTAAACCCAAGAGCTTGCCTCAAGTTCCTCATGGAGGTTTTCACCTGGGGATTTTTCTTATTTTTTATTTTTATTCCTTCTATATTCATCAATGAATGAATGTATTTGGATATTTGAGGCTCCTAATCACATCCAATTCTCTTCTTATTGAACTGGTAAATTCCTCCTTTGATAGGGGCTTCTTTTAGAATTTCAACCTATAACCATTGAGAAAAAGTGGTATCTTTTCCTTGCCAATCATTCAGATATGAACATATCCATTGTCATGGAATTTTCCACCAGATAGGGACCAAACCATCTTGTCATAAGTTTCCCATTAAATTCCTTGAATATGGAGTCATATAAGAGGGCCCAGTCACCTTCCTGGATGGTCTTCTCCTTGATGTGATTATCATGCCAGACCTTTCTCTACAACTAAACCACTTCAGTATGCATAAGAGCCTGCAACCTAAGTTAATCAAGGGAATTCAACTCCTGCAATATATCTTCTTAAGCTCTTGTGATGTCTAGATCAAGTTGTTTTTCCATTCTCAAGGTGTTATATTCAAATTCAATGGAAAAAAATTATTTATTACCATAAAAAACCTCGAAGGGGGTGAATCTAGTGGTTTTATTCCATGTAAAATTGTAGGCATAAGTCACCTCCACAAGTTTGGTTTACCAATCCTTGTTCTTGTAGCACAACATTGGTCAAAATTCTTTCTAATTCTTTGTTGGTCACTTCCACTTGCCCATTTTCTTGAGGGTGATATGGGGTAGAATTCCTATGCCTAATGTGGTGCTACTTCACTATCCCCTCTATCAAATTATAAGTGAATTGAGTTTCTTGGTCAATTACTAGTTCGCTTAGGAAAGAAAATTTGTAGAAGATGTTCTCCCTTAGGAAATTTTCCACCTTTTATTCTATTTCTACTTCGACTACCTTCACTTGAACTCACTTTATTAGATAACTTGCACATACAATAATATACATTTTTTTGTCCAGATGGAGGGTCAATAAGTCCAATGAAATCCATGCCCCACTTTTTAAATGGCGCAAGACCCACTCAAGGTTGCATTGGCATTTCATCCCTTTGTGTGGGCTTACCCATCCTCTAGAACTCATCACATCAAGCAGTGTACCGGTTGTCATCTTGATGTAGGGTAGGAAAAAAGTATCTTGCTTGGATAATCTTGAAGGTTGTCCTCCGGAAAAAAAATGCCCCCCATAGGTGCCATCATGTCACGCTGAGAGGATATTGAAGACTTCATCTTTCCTTACACATATCCTTAAAATTTGATCTAGTACCAATTTGAAAAGGATGCCCCCAATCCAAGTGTAAGGGGTGCTCTTCTTGAAAATTTTTCTCTTTCCCTTGGGGGACAGATTGGGAGTAAATTTTCCAACAATCAAGAAGTTTTCCATGTCAAAAAACCAAGGTGACAACAATTATATGGTGAAGAGGTTCTCATCTTAGATTTGATCATCTATCATCTTGTCATTATATATAGGGAGGGTTAGTCTAGAAAAGAAATATGCAATCACATTCTCTTTTCATAGCTTGTAAACAATGGTTAGATCAAATTTTTGTAATATCAATAACCATTTAATAATCCTAGCATTGACATCAAGTTTTTTTATCAAATACTTAATGGTTGAATGATCAGTGTGCACAAAAACTTGTTACCCTGTAATGTAATGTCTAAACTTATTCAAGGAATGTACAACATATGAGAGCTCCTTTTCAATGACTTTATTTTTGAGTTCAGCCTTGGGAAATTGTTTAATGATGAGATAGATAGCATAAGGAAAATTACCTTCCATTTTTCCCAACACTTCCCCTAAAAATTTGTCGGATGCATCTGTGTGAATATGAAAAGGCACGACCCAATTTGGGCCCCTAAGAACTGGTGAAGTTGTCAAATTCTCCTTGAGCTCTTGAAATGCTTCTTGACATTGGTCTGTCCAACAAAAATGTGAGTATTTTGTTAGAAAACCCAACAAAAATGAGGTCATTTTACTAAAATCCTTGATAAATCTCCTATAATATCTAGCTAGTCCTAGGAAGCTCCTAACATCCCTTTGTTTATGAGGAACATGGACCCTTCTGATAATGGAAATATTTTTAGGGTCAATTTGAATCTCTTCCTTAGAGAGGAAGTGTCCTATAACACTCCCTACATTCATAAAACATGACATTTTTTCTGGACTTAAAGAGGGATTTTTTTCAATACATATTTTAAAAATTTACACGTTAGGGAAGGCTTCTTAGAAAGATTCCCCATAAGGATAAAATTCATCCATATAAATTTCAACTGATTCATTAATCATATCAGAAAAAAAAAAAACTCAGTACTACCCTCTAGAAGGTAACAAGGGCTATACACAAGCCAAAATGAATGACCCCATAAGCAAAAGTCCCCCATGGACTTGTGAAGGTAGTCTTATCTTGGTTTTTAGGATTGATTTGGATCCGATTGTACCCAATGAAACTATCCATAAATGAAAATATATTTTACCTTGCAAGACCATCTAAAAATTGATCAATAAAAGGTAAGGGAAATTTATCTTTCTTGGTAGCCTTATTAAGTTCCTTGTAATAAAAAAAAGCTCCATTTCCCATTGTTTTTGGGCACAATAAATAGAGGTGATACCCATTCACAGTATGAAATAGCGTAAATGAGTCCCATGTAGAAAATCTATCAACTAGATACAATCTGATCTTGTAATGTACTAAAACAAAATACTGTATCCTTCCTACAATTTGCGGAAACCAAATATGATCGCACATTCACATAACAAGTAAGAGAAAGAAATTATCAATCACACAACAAAATATGTATGTAGGGAAAGAAACTACTCAAAACCACGCTATCTATATATTTCATAAATTCAAGACCATGAAAAAATACAATGCTATTCCTCACACTTAGAAACCTATGCACTCTGTTGACTGTCTCACTCTGATCTTGCTTGAATTTGGCATCGATCTAAGAAATTTTGGTACAATATTTAACCTCTTTCTTTCCTCTACCTGTCCAACCTTTATTAAACATTCCTGGGATAATTGAGCCCCTACTAATTAGGAAATTCCCAATTAATGATTGTGTAATACCTTCAAGTCTTCCCGATGACCTCATGCATGACCTGTACAATTTTATAATTATACAACTTATAGTTATCTTCCCTTTAACCTCAATCTCAACTAAGCCTTCCTTAGAACTGAAAATAAACAACTATTTATAGTGAATTCAGTTAAATTATTGATCACTATTTGTGAATTAAATTATATTTAACTCATTGGACCTATCACTAGCTCATTTATCAGTTAGAACTAGTTAGATTGATTTTAACTCAATTAATTGAGTTAACTAATTAAAAATCACAATTAAATGTAACTCGTGTTGGAAATGTTGTCATTGATGGCAAAGGAGGTAGCAGATGCAGAAACAAGAACAGTTACAAGGAAATGAATATAAAAGAAAAAGGCAGAGACAGAGGAAGCAAATACGGAGACAGAGCTGTTATCACAGCAGTAGAGGCAGAGGCAGAGTGACAAAAGCGACAGAGGAAGAGCCACAGATGTTATTGCAGAGAAACTGTTGTTATTGAAAAAATATGTACATATATAGATAAATTCCGAGAATCTTTTATACAGCTGGGCGTTACACATAACATAATTTTTTAACGGAGCACTTGTATTCGATTGACATGGAGGTTGTATACATGGTAGGTGCGTTATATGTATATATATATATATATATATAAAATTGAATGGAGCGGAACCTGGAGCGTAGGAGAGGAGCGGAACCAAGACCCGATGAACAGTGACGGTGGTTTGGCACTGGATGGTGGTATTCTTCGCACCACCCCTATACGGAAGGTGGTATTTCCCGGAGGAGGAGCGATTCCATACAGGAATTAACACGTGGCCTGTGGACCCAGTCAAAAACCGCCTGTTAAACTGCGCCTTCGTGCGTTAACGTTTTGCATTGGAAACCGCGCGAAATGGACAGGAACCATTGATTTGGAAACAGGCCATCGGACGGCGATTGCGCGTTGAACATGCCCGGAGTTTAACGAAGATGCGCGAGGGATAAACAAGGTACTACGCGTGCATTTGATTGGTCCATTGAGTTATAGGTGGGCCCGGGGCAGAAATATATGTAAAGAATTGGTTTATTAATGTTAGTTGATGCATTATAAGGATCGATGGAATATATATGAAAATGTTATATATAATAATGTTTGAATTTGATCCGGGCACATAAAAAATATAATATAAAATGGTTGTTGGTGCAATATGGACGTGGTTTAATATATGTACCAGTCGAGGATTATATGTAGATGGACGGTCGCATTATAGTCATGGCGGAATGTTGAATGAACATCTCAATTCTCTGAATTGAGACATAAAAATACTCAGACTTGTTTATTTAAATGTGCCAGCATAGAATAAAGGAATGTGACGAGATTGCCTGGATTGGGAATACTGTAATGACTAAAATATGAATGAATTCATATGTATGGTTTTATAACCATGGAAAATGAAGTTTTCACATTAATCCAAGTTTTCCCAGATCGACAGTTGTATTGAGTACAAATTGCTGTATTCATTTTATATGCACATAGAAAGAGGAAGTATGAGGCCCAACAGAGGAAAACAAATATTGCAGAGTTGAAGAAATGTACAACAAAGGGATTCAAAAGTGCAGTGAACAAGGAATATACAGATGACAGTGAACAAAGAGTATGCAGAACAGATTCTTAATAGCAGCAGGAAAAGACAAATCCAGTAAAGCCAAAATCCAGAAAAGGAGCTGAGTAAAATTGAAATATGTAATTAAAAATGTGAATGTAAATGTTGTAATTAATTTTTTATTGTTTGTGATGCAAAGGCAAGTATCTTAAGGAAAAGAAAAAATCCCACTGTAGCATGGAAATTTGTACATATTGTAGTAATTCTAAAAAATGAGTTGGAAAAAGGAATAAGGAGACAAAAGCCAAAGAGTCATGACTGTTCACTTCAAATTCCTTGTGAAATACAAACAGTCATGTGAGAATTTCTATATATAATATCAATTTGATAAGCTCAATAAGGAGAGAGAGAGAGAAAATATAGAGAATGCAGAATATAGAAGAATAAAGCAGAGAAGATTAAGAGAAGAAAGAGAAGCTACAGAATAGAGATGATATCTGAGGTAAATCAGCAAAAATTCAGTTTGTTAAATTGAGGAAGTTGGAGCTTCCCTATCAAGTTACAGCTTGATAGCTGTCAGTTGTAGCTGACTAAGGTTGAAGCCTCCTGTAGGTTGGTGCCTGCAGAAAATTGAAGGGAGTTGGAGCTTCCTTGCAAGTTGTAGCTTGCAGAATTGAGGTAGGAGCCTCCTGTAGGTTGGTGCCTGCAGAAAAACAGTGGTGAGAGGGAGTTGGAGCTTGCCTTTGCATCACAACAATAATAAGATGTGGTTTTTTCCCTTTATGGGTTTCCACTTATATCTGGTGTCTCTGTGCATGATGTTTATGTGTTGATCTGATTTATATCATCTGCTTAATACCTGCTGCTCTCATATTAAGTCTGCTGTTCTATTATATTAATACTTGCTTCTCATATTCTAAGATTACTTACATATTAAGCTGGACATGAAATGAAGATGTATGTTAGTTTGAATAAAAGGTTTAAAAACTCTATGAATGTGTTAAACCGATTCACCCCCCCCCCCCTCAGTTTAACTAAGAGTTCAACAATTGGTATCAGAGCAGGTTCCTTTGTACAAGTCTAACAACTGAAAGGAGATCCTAGGTTCCCAAGATGGCTAGTAAAGAAGGATGCTCAACCAATAAATCCCCTTTCTTCACCGGTGAAAATTATGCTTTCTGGAAAATCAGAATGAAGACATACATAATGTCTCTAGGAATAGAAGTCTGGGCTGCTGTGCAATTAGGATATGCCCCGAAGGCAACTGACTCAGAAAAGGACTCAAAACAAGATTTTGTGGCTAATGCAAAAGCCATGAATGCCATCTTGAATGGATTATGTGAAGCAGAGTTTATTAAAGTAATGCACAAAGACACTGCCAAAAAAATATGGGATACTCTTGAGAACATACATGAGGGAGACCATAAAGTAAAAACTGCCAAACTTCAAGTATATAGAGCCCAGTTTGAAAACTTAAAAATGAATGATGATGAAGACATTGCCAGTTTCTTCCTAAAAGAAGCAGAAATTATTAACAATATGAAAGCTCTTGGAGAAAAAATTCCAGAAAGTATAATTATGCAAAAGATTCTAAGATCTCTTCCATCCAGGTTTAATCCAAAAGTGTATGCAATAGAAGAAACAACTGACTGGGAGACCTTGACCATGAACCAACTACTTGGAAATCTAACAGCTTATGAAATGAGGCTCCCACAGAAAAAAGCCAAGTACGAGGGAAGCAGCCTTTAAAACAGAAAAGAAGAAAGGAGAAGAGGGAGACATATACTCTTGCTCGGATGAAGAAGAGGCAAAGTTTGTCAAGAAATTTGATAGAGGCTCAGGTAAATACAAAGGTAAAATCCCCTTAAAATTCTTTAACTATGGAAGAGTGGGACACTATGATGCTAAGTGTCCTCACAAGAAAGTAAGAAATCAAGCTCAAGAATCAGAGAAAAACCCATCAAAGAACTGGCAGAAAGGAAAGAAATTTAGCAGAAAATCCTTCTATGCTCAACAAGACAGCAGTACGTCTGAAGACTCAGATGAATCCTCAGGAGAAGAGGGAACCTCTGAATTTTTGCTAATGGCCATAGAAGATCTTGAAGGACTCTTGCTAGAAGAAGAAGAAGAAGGTGAAGTAGACCTTGAGGGGGAGCTAAGAAGTGATCTAGAAGAGATTGATAGACTCAAACTGAAATGCAGAAAACAAAAGGACATTCTCCTCAAATATGTACGAGAAGAACAGAATTCAGAAGTCCTTAAGCAACTAAAAGTAGAGCTTGAAGAAGCTAAGAAGATAGAGGACATGTTACTTAAGAAAATCAAAGAAAAAACTCAAGAACAAGAAAAGTTAGAAGAAGAAGTAGTATGTATCAGAAAGAAATTATAAAATACTCAAAGGAAAGTGGTTATAAACTCTTCCCAAAAAACAAGCTCTATTAAGTTGAATGAAATTTTTGTTGCTCAAAGATCCCCTATGATAAAGACTGGAATAGGCTACGAAGGAGAATCAAGTAAAGGAAAAGAAAAGGTTGACAGAGAGATTATTTTTGTAAAAGAAAAGAAGAATGATGAAGTAGCTCAAAAAATTCCTACAAAAGAAGAAATCTGCAATAAGGGAGATAGAGATTAGAAGAAACCACTAGTATTAAAGAATGTAATAAATACTAAGACCCCTGAATATGAAAAATTTGGAAACCATCAAAGAAGATTCTTCCCTCCAATGAAGAATGCCACCTGTTATGTCTGCCACAAGTTGGGACACATTGCTGCATATTGTCATGCAAGAAGGAGTAATTCAAACTAGCAAAAGATGCAAACATTGAAGAGATTGCCTCAAGCAAACAAATGGAAGAGAAAACCTTACATCAGGTATGCAAATAGCTTCTATGGTTACTGCTTTTATTGTAAGGAATTTGGTCATAAAATCATTGAGTGTAGAAAGTATGGACAAAGATTGATGTTTAACACCTCAAGGAGGTTTATGAATCAAAGAAATTCTGTTCATACTCATAATTCTACAAAAACTATAATCAAATGAGGTATATGCAATCAAGTTGGACATATGTCTTCCAAATGTCCTCTAAGAAGATGGAGGTCATCACCTCACAAAATATACAAAACAAAAGGGTGCCTCCAGTGGATAAAGAAGGTGAATAAATGTGACCTGGCTCTAACTGCTCAAGATCTGAAAAGTCAATGGTATTTGGACAGTGGCTGCTCTAAACACATGACAGGAGACAAAAGTAAGTTTATTACTCTTGATGAAAAGAAATCTGGCAATGTTACTTTTGGCAATGATAAATCAAGTAAGATCAAGGGAAAAGGCTCAGTCAGCATAGATAATGGAAGAGGAAAGGCCCAAGATGTACTATTTGTAGATGGGCTGAAAGAAAATTTACTGAGTGTCAGTCAGATGTGTGACAAAGGCTGTGAAGTTATCTTTAGAGCACAAGACTGTGAAGGAAGATCAAGCACAACAAGAAAGACTTTTCTCAAAGGTGTCCGAACAGAGAGTAATGTGTACATAGTGAAAGAGGAGGATGAAGCCTGCCATCTTAGCAAACTTGAGGAGTCATGGTTATGGCATAGGAGATTGGGACATCTCAGCTTCGACCATATCATCAGACTGAGTAAGAAGAAAGTTGTCAGAGATATGTCTTAAATAAAAAGGCCTTCAAATACCATATGCAAATCTTGTCAATTGGGGAAACAGACTTGCATATCCTTTAAATCTAAAGATGAGCTATCAACAAGAAGACCACTCCAGCTTGTTCACATGGATCTGTGTGGACCTGCTAGAACCAAGACACCAAGTGGAGAATCCTACTTCATGCTGATAATAGATGATTTCTCCAGAATGACATGGGTTGCTTTTCTCAAGAACAAATCAGAAGCACTGGAAAAGTTTAAGATATTCAAAGCATTAGCAGAAAATCAAACTGGATGCAAGCTAAAGTGTATCAAATCAGATAGAGGAGAAGAATTCACAGATTATGACTTTGCATACCTATGTAATGAACATGGAATAAAGAAAAAATTTACCATTGCAGGGACACCTCAACAGAATGGAGTAGCAGAGAGACAAAACAGGTCTGTACAACAAATGGCCAGAGCTATGATGCAAGAGAATAACATTACTCAAACCTTTTGGGCAGAAGCTGTACACATAGCAGTACATATTCTAAACAAAGCTCATTTAAGACCTAACAGTGATAAGACACCTTATGAGCTATGGCATGGTAAACCTGCATCAATCAAGCACTTTAGAGTCTTTGGCAGCAAGTGCTACATAAAGAACAATGATGAAAATCTGGGGAAATTTGATGCAAGAGCAGATGAAGAACTTCCAAACAAGACAAGAGATACAGACTGCAGCAACCATCCTAAAAATCATGAAGAATAGAACCAAGATGATGAAGAAATAAGAAAAACATCAGAAAATGCTAAACTGAACTCAAAAACCCCCTCAAGATACACTCAAAAGAACCATCCAGAAGATCAAATCATAGGAGACAAGAGTGTAGGAGTGAAAACAAGAAGGCAGCTAGCTGAACAGACAGAAGAAGTATACATAGCAATGTTATCACAAATAGAGCCAAAGAAGTTTGAAGAAGCCAACAAGGAAAAGTATTGGGTAAAAGCAATGAATGAAGAATTGGACCAAATTGAGAAGAAGAATACCTGGGAACTAGTTCCTAGACCAATTGAGAAGAATATCATTGGTTCAAAATGGGTATTCAAAAACAAAATGAATGAGCAAGGACAAGTAATCAGGAATAAAGCTAGGCTGGTCTGCAAAGGATCCTCACAAATTGAAGGACTTGATTATGAAGAAACATTTGCCCCAGTAGCCAGAATGGAAGCTATCAGAATGTTCCTGTCATTTGCATGCTACCAAGACTTCAAGGTATATCAAATGGATGTAAAGTCTTCTTTTCTTAATGGAGATCTAGAAGAAGAAGTATACATGGAACAACTAGAAGGCTTCTCATTGACAGACAACGAAGACTATGTATGCAGACTGAAGAAGGCCCTATATGGACTGAAACAGGCTCCTCGTGCTTGGTACTCAAGACTGGATAAACATTTGCAAAAATAGGGTTTTAAGAGAGGTGGAGTAGACAACAATCTATACATAAAAGCCCATGAGAATGAACTCCTAATTGTTGTAGTGTATGTTGATGACATTATGTTTGGAAGCAACAAAGATGAACTAGCAAAAGGGTTTGCTGATGAGATGAAAACAAAGTTTGAAATGTCTATGATTGGAGAGCTCAGTTTCTACTTGGGACTGCAAATTCAACAAAAGAACACAGGCACCTTCATCTCTCAAGAAAAATACCTAAAAGAAATGCTGAAAAAATTCAAAATGGAAGATTGCAAACCTGTGTCAACTCCCATGACCACAGGTGTGTGCTGATGATCGGTCCGCTGATATAGATCAAAAACTCTACAGATCCATGATTGGAAGTCTATTGTACCTGACCGCATCACGGACATCATGCTAGCAGTAGGACTAGTGGCTAGATATCAAGCAACACCTAAACAAAATCACCTTCTTGCAGTCAAAAGAATATTCAGATATCTACAAGGAACAACACAGTATGGACTTTGGTATCCTAAAAGCAAAAACTTCACTTTATCAACATACACAGATGCAGATTGGGCCAGCTGTGTGGATGACAGGAAGAGTACAAGTGGAGGTGCATTCTATCTAGGAGAAAGTCTGGTGGCATGGCTAAGCAAGAAACAAACATCCATCTCTTTGTCTACAGCTGAAGCAGAATATATAGCAGCAGCAGCATGTTGTACACAAGTCATGTGGATGAAGAAAACTCTTCAAGACATGAAGGTAAGCATTGATGAACCTATTTCAATCAATTGTGATAATACAAGTGCTATAAGTATATCTAAAAATCCTGTACTTCATTCAAAAACTAAACATATTCCAATCAAGTATCATTTCCTCCGAGAACAAGTGGCTCAGAAGATAGTAAAGCTGGAATATGTACCAACAAAAGAAAAGACAGCAGATATATTTACCAAACCTCTTGCTAGAGAACCATTTCAATATTTGAGAGATAAACTAGGAGTAGTATCTGCAGATGCTACTCTCTGATATAAAGAGAAAAGCACAATTTCAGGGGGAGAACAAAAACGAAAATATCATTTCAGGGGGAGAAAAGCCAGCAAGGAAAGCATGAATCAGGTCCTCAGGATCAAAGGATTAAGGCAAAAGAACACCAAGTTATTATCCTAAAGTTACCTGCATTATTCAAGCATCAAAAGTGTATATTCAAATTTGATAATCCTCAAAATTTTCTCTCAACAAGTCTTTTACATCACTATGGAGCAGCATGGTACAAAGTTAGTAGAAGAGGGCCTAAACATAACTCAGAGAGAGGAAATGCAAAAAGAAACCCTTTTCCATTGATGTCAAAGGGGGAGGAAGAGCAAGCAACAGGAGAAAGAGCAGGCAAACAGGAGGAAGAGCAAGAAACAGGAGAAAGAGCAGGTAAACAGGAAGAGCAAGCAACAGGAGAAAGAGCAGGCAAACAGAGAAAATGTATGTATTGCCATCAATTCCAAAGAGGGAGACTGTTGGAAATGTTGTCATTGATGGCAAAGGAGGTAGCAGATGCAGAAACATGAACAGTTACAAGGAAATGAATATAAAAGAAAAAGGAAGAGATAGAGGAAGAAAATACGGAGACAGAGCTGTTATCACAGCAGTAGAGGCAGAGGTAGAGTGACAGAAGCGACAGAGGCAGAGCCACAGATGTTATTGCAGAGAAACCATTGTTATTCCAAAAATATGTACATATATAGATAAATTCCGAGAATCTTTTATACAGCTGGGCGTTACACATAACATAATTTTTTAACGGAGCACTTGTATTTGATTGACATGGAGGTTGTATACATGGTAGGTGCGTTATATATATATATGGTTTATATATATGTATACACCGAAGAACTGTGCGTTATATATAACGGAACCATAGTCAAATGCATAAGAATAGACGGAACCGAGAAAAGGAGCGGAACTCTGCGTCAGAGTATAACAGAACCATAGTTGAAAATATATATATATATATATATATATATATATATATATATATATATATAATTGAATGATGAACCAAGACCTGATGAACAGTGACGATGGTTTGGCGCTGGATGGTGGTATTCTTCGCACCACCCCTATACGGAAGGTGGTATTTCCCGGAGGAGGAGCGATTCCATATAGGAATCAACACGTGACCTATGGACCCAGTCAAAAATCGCCTGTTAAACTGCGCCTTCACGCGTTAACGTTCTGCATTGGAAACTGCGCGAAATGGATAGGAACCGTTGATTTGGAAACAAGCCATCGGATGACGATCGCGCGTTGAACATGCCCAGAGTTTAATGAAGATGCGCGAGGGATAAACAAGGTACGACACGTGCATTTGAATGGTCCATTGAGTTATAGGTGGGCCCGAGGCGGAAATATATGTAAAGAATTGGTTTATTAATGTTAGTCGATGCATTATAAGGATCGATGGAATATATATGAAAATGTTACGTATAATAATGTTTGAATATGATCCGGGCACGTAAAAAATATAATATACAATGGTTGTTGGTGCAATATGGACGTGGTTTAATACATGTACCAGTCGAGGATTATATGTAGATGGATGGTCGCGTTATAGTCATGGTAGAATGTTGAATGAACATCTCAATTCTCTGAATTGAGACATAAAAATTCTCAGACTTGTTTATTTAAATGTTCCAGCATAGAATAAAGGAATGTGATGAGATTTCCTGGATTGGGAATACTATAATGACTGAAATATGAATGAATTCATATGTATGGTTTTATAACCATGGAAAATGAAGCTTTCACATTAATCCAAGTTTGCCCAGATCGACAGTTGGATTGAGTACAAATTGTTGTATTCATTTTATATGCACACATAAAGAGGAAGTATGAGGCCTGACAGAGGAAAACAAAGATTGCAGAGTTGAAGAAATGTACAACAAAGGGATTCAAAAGTGCAGTGAACAGGGAATATACGTACGACAAGGAACAAACGTATGCGAACAAATTCTTAACAATAATAGTGAAAGACAAATCCAGTAAAGCCAAAAGCCAGAAAAGGAGCTGAGTAAAATTGAAATATGTAATTAAAAATGTGAATGTAAATGTTGTAATTAATTTTTTATTGTTTGTGATGCAAAGGAAAGTATCCTAAGGAAAAGAAAAAATCCCAATGTAGCATGGAAATTTGTACATATTGTAGTAATTCTAAAAATGAGTTGGAAAAAGGAATAAGGAGACAGAAGCCAAAGAGTCATGACTGTTCACTTCAAATTCCTTATGAAATACAAACAGTCATATGAGAATTTATATATATAATATCAATTTGATAAGCTCAAAAAATGGAGAGAGAGAGAGCAAATATAGAGAATGCAGAATATAGAAGAATAAAGCAGAGAAGATTAAGAGAAGAAAGAGAAGCTACAAAACAGAGCTAATATTTGAGGAAAATCAACAAACATTCAGTTTGTTAAATTGAGGAAGTTGGAGCTTCCCTATCAAGTTGTAGCTTGATAGCTGTCAGTTGTAGCTGACTGAGGTTGAAGCCTCCTGTAGGTTGGTGCCTGCAGAAAATTGAAGGGAATTGGAGCTTCCTTGCAAGTTGTAGCTTGTAGAATTGAGGTAGGAGCCTCCTGTAGGTTGGTGCTTGCAGAAAAACTGTGGTGAGAGGGAGTTGGAGCTTGCCTTTGCATCACAACAATAATAAGATGTGGTTTTCTCCCTTTATGGGTTTCCACTTATATCTGGTGTCTCTGTGCATGATGTTTATTTGTTGATCTGATTTATATCATCTGCTTAATACCTGCTGCTCTCATATTAAGTCTATTGTTCTATTATATTAATACTTGCTGCTCATATTCTAAGATTACTTACATATTAAGCTAGACATGAAATGAAGATGTATGTTAGTTTGAATAAAAGGTTTAAAAACTCTATGAATGTGTTAAACTGATTCACCCCCCCCTCCCCCTCTCAGTTTAACTAAGAGTTCAACAACTCGACCCCCTAAAATCATGGGAGAACTCTACATGCCTCCTCCCTGACCTTCAAATTGAATTTCCTAAGCTAAATAAGTCTTCCTAACTCAATTAACTAATACAAGTTGTCATGAGATGAAAATTACAATTTCTCTTCCAATTTAATTATGGGAAAATTAAATCAGAAGCCCCGTATGTTTCCATTTCTGGATGTCATTTTCAATGTTTCTTGTTGCCAATTTCAACATCCCACATATAAAATTTTCTGTAATTCTTCTTTTAATATGTATTTAAGTGAAAGGTTCATCCTTCTGTAGGGAAAGAAAACAACTTTGTGGCCTTCTTTTATGTATATGTGATGTTTACAAACTGAGGGGTGGACCCCTTTCATTTATTTTTAATCCCAACCAAATTCATTAAGGTGTTGACTTAATATAGTGGGAAATTGTTCCTCTTATTCTGCTGAAAGGGAAGGACTGATGTTTATTTCTCTAGAGGGGATGATTTCCACAATTTTTACATGGTATTGATAAGAACTAACATTAAGTAATTATTCCCATGGACTGTTTTCAGGCTGCCCTGAAGGTTCCTTTTCTAGTCTATCAATTTTCATGGCAGTAGGGTGTTTTTTTTTGCATAAATTTATCAATAAGATTATCTTCATCTAGCTTCCTAATTCCCACAGTGGCTTCTAGTGTACAAATGGGGTAGGGGGATGATTGATATAATTATTCCTCTTCTTCCTCCTTTACCCACATATGAAACTCATGCTCAATAAGGGGTTGAGCATGGGGGTATAATACAAGATTTTTTGTTATCTTCCCATTATTGATTGTCATGTTCCTAGTTATACTACTGATATAAGCATAAAAAATAACTAACCAAGGTCTCCCTAGGATAAGAGGACACCCACTGAACTTGGTCTTAGGTTGGAGTACAATGAAATTAGTGGAGTACTCTAAGTAATTGATGGAAACCATAACATCCTAAATGACACCATCAGGTGATACTATGGATCTGTTTGCAATTTTTGGCATGGTTTTGGTTTTACATAGGGCTCCTTACAGGATGAGATTAAGCATGGTTTCCTTGTTCATGACATTAATTGCAGCCCCTAGATCAATAAGTGCGTTGGGGACTACAATGTTTTTAATATGTAAATCCACTATCAGGCTACTAGGCTCCAAATGCTTTGTGGATATGACCTTCCCAAGCATTAGATCAACCAATTTCCTAACAAAATTGATAGTTGGGGAATCTCTCCTCTTCCTTCCCGGCCTCTTGAAAAATTCTTACCTGATGAGTTTTTTTACATATGGGAACATATTTTATGGTCTGTAGGGGAGGTATTTTAACACAGAGGTTTTTAATTTCTCCCAAAAGTTCAACCTCTTCCAGGGTGTGTGATTTGGAATGGACCAACCTTTTAGAATAGGGAGCTAGATTGGCTTGAGTAGTACTTTCTTCCTTCTCTTCTTTAGGAAATTCTGGTAGAGAAGGTGGGTGAGAATTTGGAAATACCTTCCTGGACTTGAGGTTGATTTCTTGGATTTCTACAAAATAGGTAGGATAGGAATTTTATCCATTTTAGACTTGCTGGGACTACTTATTGTATGGGTTCATAGTAGGTTGAGTAGAAATTTGGGGTTTTTTAGGTGGATTTTTTTGGGTAGATGTGGTTGAGGAGGAGGAGGACTTAAGGTAGGTGGTTGGACTTCCTAATTCCTCCATCCTTGTGAGGGATTACCCCATTGAGGAGGTTGGGTATAATATGATTGGAAAGGTGGAATGCTAGGTTTAGGAGGAGGATAGGTCCAAGGTGAAGGAATGGACGATGGTGAGTTTTTTGGAGGATACCAAGACTTAAAGGGTGCATTATGACTTGAATTAAAGTAATGAGGGTAGTGTATACGTTGCATACCTTGATGATATGTCCTAGAGCCTAATGGCATCCTTTGGTTGACAAAGAAAAGTTTCTCCATGCCTTCCTCTACTTCTCTATACATCACTTTCAGAATTGGAAGATATGTAAAATTTTTAGTTGCATTATTTTCCTCACACACATAGCATATTTTTTTTTCATTCAATGGACACTAATTTCTATGGTGCCTTTTGGTGCATCTAGGGAAAAATATGGCCAATTCCCTTTCTGCCTCTTCTTGTTTATTCTTGTCTATATTGTGTCTATATGAAAGGAAAAAGTATGTAACATTTAACTTTTAAAATACTCTAACATAATTCCTATTTCATTCTTGATGGATGGGGTAGAAGGTGAAGAGCTTACCAAACCTTGGTTGGATCTAAATTTTTTCCTTGCAGCCCTAGAGTGGTTTTTGAACATTGTCTTGATTTCATCATAATTGAGATGATAAATATATTCATTAGACAACATGTTGAGGGTATCCATAAAATATTCCTTGAACCCTTTAATTAATACTAGCTTCATTGACTCTGGATTAGGGGTGAAATTACCCTCCTATAGCTCAACTGAAATATTTCTTTAAAGTCCTTTATAGAGTCATCTTCCCCTCGAGTCATCCTGAATATTTCTTCTTTTGTGTCCCTTTATTAACACTAATATTTGTGTTTTGTGTTGAATTATTGCTACATTGGAGCCAAAGTAGTGATACTCCCTCCTTCCAAACTCATGAACCAATGCAGGGCTATATCCTTGAGGGTGGAAAGAAAAAATTTAAGTTTATGCTCATCATAGGTGAAATATTATGTCCTACATACAACAAAAAAATTCAAACATGAAGGTATAAAAGTCTTCAGAATCCAAGAATTGAAAATGTGGGAGGGTATTAGGGCTAATGTTCTTCATTCTATCTTCCAAATTTGTCTCCCTGATAGGAAATAATTGAGGCAACATGTTTCCATGCATTCCTTTAGTGGGTGATGGAGGTTATTCTTCCCATATAGGCTCCTCAAATATCTCTAGTTTCTCACCCAAAAGGTTCTCCAAATCCTTTGTGGTTAGAGGAGTAGGTCCACAATCACCAAAAAGTGAAGGTTGACTACTTGTCGAAGTAGGGGTTTTAGGCAAAAAAAACCCCAAGTTGTCCCTAGCTCTACAAGGCATGAAATGGATATTTTTTAATTTTTTTGTTGAATTTTTAATATACAAAAATAATGACGCAAAAAAACTTTCTCGTTGTTTTTCAAGAAATGGAATGGAAAAGAAGCAACATTAAAGTAGAGAACCATACCAAATTTAAAACTTCCCCGCAATGACGCCAAAAAATGACGAGTCCTGGCATTACAACAAGGATGTTGCAACTCCTAGGTCTACTGACTTTAATTTATCAATCCAAAGTTTTTATAAAATAAAGAGGTGACAATGTTATAAACACATTAAGAAATATTATACCTAAGTTGCAATGAAGTAATGAATTGAACTGGAATGTACAAAGACCATTTTGCAAACTTCCAAAGAAGGAAAAATATTGAATTTAAATTTTCAATCAAAGAGATAATTGAAGAATTACTTGTCCTAATGCATAAAGGAACCACTAAACTATTTGCATCGAAAGAAATGATGGAAAATCAATCCAAATATGTTTTGAAGTAGTTAAATAACAAGAAAGTAAACCTAATTTGGTTGCATGAAAGTAGTGACTCTAATCTATCTTGCGAGAAATTAAGTCTATACTATTACAAACAAATTGAATTACATTCTATTTGTAGAAACCACTAAATGCTCAAAAGTGACCAATGTAAACTGTTTTTATGCTACTTAACTCATAACCAAATTAGTAAACCGTAATTGCAGAATTAAAGCTACAATGATGAAAGGAAGATATAAAAAGGGTCTTTGGTCTTTTGGAGTTGGTTTTCAAGGCTTAGAGGAAATTTTGGATTGATGAGAAGCAAAAGATAAATTCTAGAGGAAAATCTAGGTGTGTTCAGATAAATTTTGTGACATGCTACAAGATTACATTTGAGAGTGATCTAAGGGTTCTAGAAGTGGTTTGAAGGTGGGAGAAGGTGGTAGGAGATCATGAAAGAGTGTAAGGTACCTTTCAAAGCTTAGATATACTCAATAGTCCATCTTTCATAAGGGGAAAAGCAAACTGACAGTCTCTTGTAGCTCTATAATGGAATTTTATGTGCGCAAACAGTTTCGAGAAACAAATGAAAATGGGAAGAAGTGTGTTGAAGAAGATGGTGTTTATGCATGAAAAGTGATGCTACTTTTACCTATTGATTAATAAATCTCACCTGCAGACAAAATTATCATTCAACTGAGCTACTAAGCTCCTTGAAAGATACAAAATATAACATGATTAAGGGACTGCTAAAATACTAATTGTAGAAATTCAAAATGCATGGGAAAGGATGAGTTGAATTTTAACTAGAATATAACTATTTCATAAAATAAAAGAGTATTTTTTTTGTGCTTGTCCACATGGTTTACACAACGAAGCTTCATTAGAGATCTTTCTTATCAACCTTTAGAGATAAATATTTTCTCATAAACAAAGTTGCAGAAAGAAACACAACTAAGCTAAGTGAAAAAAATAAATACATGAAAAAAATATACAAAAGAGGGGCTTGAGTGCTTGGATTGGGCCCTAATTCAAGGAAACTCAGCTCCCTTAAATCAATCTCATATTGGAGGAAAAAATATTCTTTTCATTAATCTCAGAAAGTATTCAAATACATAACATGAAAATGGAAATAACATGTAGCAGGATCTTGCTATAATAATCAATATCTTCCTTTGAAAGTAGAATCCTACTGAGATACTAAGCTCCTTTATTTATACAAAAATGAGTGAGGGGAAGCCTCCTTGAAAGTAGGGTTGCTTCCCTCTAAAACTCTTACAAAAGTTGGTATAGTATCTTGGGGTTCTCACAGTCACTGAGGGGTAGTAACCACCCATAATCCAGTCAAGTTGTTGATGGGATGATGCCAAGAATGAGCCTCCTAAATCTTCTCCTACTATCCTTCAACATATTATGCACAATAAATGATCTTTCTACCACACATTCAATACATTAGGTTATAGGATATAAAAAATAGTCACTAAACTTCCTAGTGAATACATTATAATTAAAAAAGATGCCATCAAATGTAAAAATAGAGGTTAAAATGTGCTAAAGGATGGTTAGATGGGCCTTGAATTGTACCTAATTGGGAGTCCCATTAGAAGTAATGCTCACTTGCTTCTTCAAGGGGAAACATCTAGTTGAATAGATTTTTGGTATAAATATCTTCCAAAGGCGTCCCATTACATTGATTCTACTTCTTTATATAGTATTATCTACCTTATAGGAACATTATTAAAAATGAAATGTCTAGTAGACATAACCTTCTAGTAAGCCTTCTTTTTTATGAAAACGACTCACAAAATAGAACAAAATATAGATCAACGACTTAGAAATCAACCTCTTCAAGGGGGAAACCTCCTTTACATTACATAAATGAAAAATTCTTGGATGATTCAACTGAAAAAACGTCCTTTCTATAGATAGGAGTCCAAGGGGTCACAATATAATCATAGATGACATAAAAATAACAATGTAAGTGCACAAAAATAACAATAGTGGGCTTCCATGGGGCACAATAATAACAATATGGGGACTACATGGGCACAAAAATAACAATATATGGGCTACAATAAAAATAAAAATAAGGGTATACACTAGTATTATAGGGACCCAAAATTCCCCTCTCCTTCAAAAAAGTGTTGTCCTAAACGCTTGAGTAGTTTTGGATGCTTCTGTATAAAATTATCATCCTCCCATGTCGAATCTTTAATGGTTAAGTTCTTCCACTTGATGAGATACTCTGAAATTGATCGATTTCATAGCTATCGAGTTCTTGTTTCCATGACTGCTTCAGGTTCCAATATGATTTTTCCTTCTTCATCCAGTTCTGGAAATATTGTTTGAACTGGGAGCTTGTTACCTATAGCCTTCTTTAGGCATGAAATATGGAAAAATGGGTGCACTCGGGAAGATGCAGGAAGCTCCACTTTGTTTTCCATAGTACCAATATTTTGTAACATAATACTTTGGTGATAATATATCATCCTTCTTAGCTTGCTTGAGGGACATTTTTTTGTATGGTTGTAGCCGTAAAAATACCCAGTCGCCTACATCAAAACTTCTTTCGCTGCGATTTTGATCGGCCTATTGTTTCATTCGATTTTGTGCCAAGGTGAGGTTATCCTTTAATATTTGGAGAACTTTTTGTTGATGCTTGATGTGATCTTTTACTACTTGAACCTTAGAATTTTCTATTAAAGATGATGTGATGGAGGGTGGACGATATCCATAAAATTCCATAAATGGGGTTATTTTTGCTGCAGTATGGAAGGAAGTGTTATACCACCATTCAACCAGAGGTAACCACTTGACCCATTGTGTCTGTTTATTAGATACAAATCAACGAAGATATCCTTCTAAAAATTTGTTCACTATCTCAATTTTCCCATTAGATAGAGGATGATATGATGATCTATGAGCTAATTGAGTACCAAAACAAGAAAATAATTCAGTCCAAAAATTTCTTGTAAAAATGGGATCTCTGTCGCTTACAATAATCTTTGGGTTTCCATGTAGCTTTTGAATTATTTCCATAAATTCAGAAGCAACTGAATTGGCTTTAAATGGATGAGATAATGCACAAAAGTGTGCATACTTGGTCAGTCTATCAACTACCACCATGATGATAGTATTTCCTTCAGACTTGGGTAAAACTGTGATAAAATCCATTGAAACTTCCTCCCAACATTGAATTGGAATGGATAAAGGTTGTAACAGACCCGGGGTATTAAATGTCTCAACTTTTTTTTGTTGGAAAACTAAATATTTTGCCACAAAATTTAGAATATCACATTTAAGTCCATCCCAAAAAAATTCCTTATTGACCCTATGGTAAGTTTTTAAGATTCCTGAGTGCCCTCCTAAGGGAGAGGTGTGAAATTCCAAAATAATCTTTTGTTTGAGTTGGGAATTCTTACAAATATATAAGTGATCTTTGTACCATAATGAATCATTTTTCCAGCTAAATATTTCAGATGTACTGGGATCTTGCTGCAAATTTTTAATGAGTGTCCACACCTCTTCATCATTCTTCCATTCATCCCTTGCTTCGGTTATCCACTCAGGTTGGATAATTGAAATGGCACAAAGAAATGTTTCCACATCCTCATACTTTCTTGAGAGTGCACCTGCAACAATATTTTTCTTACGCCATGATCGCTCCTTATAATCCAGACACATACGCCATGATCCATCCTTCTTGTGCACCAATACTACTGGAGTAGAGAAAGAACTTTGAATAGGTTGAATTATACCAGCTTCTAGCATTTTTGAAACCATATGTTCAATATCACTCTTTTGAGTATAAGGATATTTGTAAGGCCTAATGTTTGGAGTAATAATTCCTGGAATCAAATGAATAGCATGATCATGATCACAGATAGGTGGGATTCATTTGGGAGTATCAAATACTTTGGAATGATTGTCCAAGACTTTTTGGAGATGTGGAGAAATATATGATTTTGATGTTTGAACTTGTAGTGAGCATAATTGTGCAATTACGCCTCATTTCTCTTTCTTCGGAAGATTTTTCATGATATTAGAGCTGATTATCTTTCATGGCTTCCATGCAATACCCATAATTCAACTTCCTTTCCTTCTGAAAAAAATTTCAAGAAAATTTCTTGAAAATTAAAAGCTATTGTCCCCAAAGATTGTAACCATTGTACTCATAGTACAACATCAACACCACCCATAGGGATGGAGAGAATTGGACTATTCAATACATATTCCCCCATGGTTAGTTTGATATAATAGAACTTTCGAGAGAAATTTATAGTTCCTCCATTTTCAACCATCACTTGACACTTTGGTTCTGGGTATCAGAAGTAATTTAATTCCTTGGTTACCTTACAATGATTAAAATTATGGGCACTACTTGAATCAATCAAAATTATCACATTTTTCTTCTTTATATGTCCTTCTATCTTGAGAGTTTGAGGAGTGGTAATTCCTGCCAATGCATTACAGGATATGGTCAAATTCATTTCTTCTTCCTCTAGGGTTGGTTCCTTTTGTATATCCTCTTCTTTTGAAGTTTCTTGTTCCTTTTCTTCCTCCTCTTCAAAATCTATGTAAAATAATTTATTCTCAGCACACTTATGACCTTTAGTGTATTTTCTATCACAACTGTAGCAAAACCCCCTTTTTTTTTTCTTCCAATTGTTGTGGTGTCAACCTTGTAGGTTGTGGAAGTCGACGAGTAGCAACACTTCCATCTTTATATTTGTGAGTAGTAGGCTTCCTTGTCACCATAATTTTTCTTTCCAACCTGAATTCCCTATCCAATGAATCAAGTTCCCAAAGGTGAACCTCATGTGGGAAGCTATCCTTTAAAGTCACTATGAAGACATCAATCCTGTGTTTCTCTGGAATATCAGCTACCCTTATATTCAATTTTTGGAAGTCCTCAATGTGCTCAACCATTGAACCATTTTGTTTGAGATTTATCAGTTGGCTAAAGAAGGTGTTTCTCTTTGTATCCTCATAATGTGCTATCACTTCCTTCGCAAAAATTGACCAAGTGAAAATTTTTTTACGAGAGAAAAGTCATCGATACCATACAAATGTATTTTTTCTAAATATAATTTTCAATGCACACCTTTTGTGTGTTTTGCAAATTATGGAGATCAAAATATTGCTCAATATGTAGTATCCATGTTACCGGATCCTTGTTATCAAACTTCCTCATATTGATCTTTGGAATATGATGGGTCTTAAATCCAACATTAGATTCTATGAAATAATCATTAACATTTCTTTTGTTCTCATCATGAGTTTCATCTACTACCATTTTTCCATTAGGAATAATTTCTTGTAGAAAATTTTCAAACCTTCCTTCAAATTTTCCATGTTTGCTTTTAGACCATTCTTCATGTCTTCCATTTTTCCTTTCAATTTTCTTCTATACCATCAATCTTAGCTTCCACGCCATCCTTAAAACCATCCATATTATATTCCACGCCTTTATTTAATCCATCCATGTCTTTGTTAAAACCATCCATATTAGCTTCCATTTCATTTTTTGTTACTCTCCGCGAGAGTGAAGCTTGTTGCACTTGGTCTCGTAATTTTGATAAATCATGTTGCACTTATTCCTATTCATGAGTCGTAGTAGAGCCTTCTGAGGGCTTAATGAGTGTGGAATTATTTTGGGGGGGGGATTTTAGAAAACAATAATGATATCTATGCTTCAATATTCCCTTGGAATCACTTCAAACTTATTTTTCAAACAAGAATTATGCAATTATAAAAAAAAATACACACCTTTTTCTTGCTTTTAAGGAGATCAATATTGAAATTGATGTATCTCTGTAGATTCGGATCTCCAAGATTTTATCTTCCATAATATAGTAGCCCTATGAGTCTTCTTTCCAATTCCACAGGTCAGACCTAATTTTGATTCTTCAAGTTAAAGTTATGCCCTATCTCCCACAATGACCTAATTATGGACTGGTTCAACATAACAAACTTGTACGACGTGCCATATGTCACTATTTTTATTTTCGGCTCAGAAATTAATATAAAAGACACTAAATTCCGTCCACTTGCGGCCACTTTTTACATAATTCCAATCCAATGTCTGAAATGAAACTTATGAATATTTTCCCTCGGTCACCTATCTGAGATGAAATTTTGGAGCCTGCAAAATCCCTAACTTCCTCATATTATATCACCAAAAATATAGTGAACCAAGATATCAAATTTTTACATGAAGTTCCTCTAGATTTCAGTTCAAATGGGTTTTTTTGCAGCTTATGAACCTTCTTATAAAAACAATTATAGCAAAAATTCCAAGATGTCTTGTTTGCAGCAGCGAAACCCTAGAATCCAAAGCTCTGATACCAAATGTTATGAAACCAGCTCAAAAAATATAAGAAAATTAATGAATTATAAATAATCCTCTTCGAGGAGGAAACCTCCTTTACATTACATAAATGAACGATTCTTAGATGATTCAAATGACAAAAAATACTTTCTATATATAGGAAGCCAAGGGGTCACAATATAATCCTAGCCAACATAACAATAACAATGTAAGGGCACAACAATAAGAATAGTGGGCTTCTATGGGGCACAATAATAATAATATGGGGACTACATGGGCACAAAAAAAACAATAAGGGGGCTACAATAACAATAAAAATAAGGGGATACACTAGTATAATACGGACCTAGCATTCTTAAATTCGTCGATTTCACACTTTACATGAGTGTTATTTATTAGAGATGGAATCCATACATAGTAATACATATGCAGGAAACATTATTCTCAAGGCTAGAGATGAAGGAATGATTGAAGAATATATATTGGCTCCCATATGGTATCCTTAGGATGTGTATCCTTCCACTATATTAGGACCTCTTGGATAGTGCTCTATTAGAGATGAAAATATCTATTGTCAAGGATGGAATTAGGTTGCAAAAAAATGGAGCACTCTTCATCTAATTTAAGAAGGTTAGTTTCAACAATATAATTAGATCTAACCACTTTCTTTAAGAAGGAGACCTGAAAGATTGGATGGATTTTAGAGTGGCTCAAAAGTGCTAATTTGTAATCCATTGGCCTAATATGTTTGAAGACCTTATAGGGGCCATAAAACTTCGTAGAAATATTCTAGTTTTTATTAAGAGGGGTACGCTTATAAGGCTATAGATGAAGAAACACTTGGTACCCTTGGTCACAATGACATTCAAAGTGATGTTGATTAGTTTTTGTAACACCCTCCTCCCACATTTACCCAAGCTAACCAGTCCATTTAGGTAAACATGTGATGAGAGGATACTATGATGTGATTCAAATCCCCATGTACAATTAAGGAAGTGGAATCGACATAATGAAACCAAACTAACCTTCCACACATGCTATAGGACCTTTGGGAGCCAAACAACCCGTCTAGGTTGCCAACCCCTGAGACAACTTTACATTTCACTAATCCAGACCCTCATCTGCTCCCATGGCAAGCCATGCATGCGAATGAGGCCTTCTAATTGCTCCCATAACAAGGCATGCTAATGAATGTGGAATTTTTCAGGCAATCCTATGCCAACGAACCTCGATTATAAGCCACTTTTTCAGGGCTAGGTCTTAGGTCACTTCCCAGAACTTCATGAGACTTTAAAAATTGAGAAATTACCATGAAAAAATTATACTATTGTAAACAATTGAAAAAGTACTTGATCTGACCCCTACTAGACATGAAAAGCATTTTTTCAAACATGTCCCAAATATGTAAACTACAGGTCATAACAATAGATCTGAGCATAAGGGTCTCATACTTATATGAGATTTTTAAGGAAGCATTGATGCCATATCAAAATAGTTGCATTATCATATATTAGGACATGTATTAATTGTACATTCATTTGATAATAGAAACATGATGAGATCCATATGTCAAGTGTGCTATAAAACATACTCATAATCGACATATAAACAAAATAAATAAGGATATGACAATCATAAGAACCAAATGTGAGCCAAAACATTTACACGTGAAATAAAAAGGAGAAGAAGCTCTTATTAATTAATGCAAAAACCAACTAGGTCCAGGACTTCCACGAACCACCCGACCATAGATTAGGTTGAACCATAACTTTCTTTTAGCCAATCACCGCCATGCCATATTCCAAGCATGAATGTGGGACTAAAAAAAAACTAATTAGGGATTCCTTAGGATTTTCCATAATCCCCACCAGATCACTAGCCCGAAACCTCATCAATACAACCGAGCTTTACTGCAATCCCCAACGGATCACTAGGCCCTCAACAAGCATGGATGTCTCTATATCTCTCCACCTATACCGTGACGAATTTTCCCGTCTCCTATTCTCTAGGCTTTGCCACATATCATGCCATCCACTGGTCGAGGATTCATAGGCCTAATAAAAACTCCAGTATCTAGGGTTTACCGTATATCCCCCCATTCACTTGTCTATTATTCCTAGGCCTGATCAAGACTCCACCCTCCAGGCTTTACCATATATCTTATGATTCGCCAGTAAAATATTCCTAAGCTTGATCGAGGGAACAAAATTCTAGGATTTACCATATATCCCACCATTCACCAGTTGAGGATTCCTAGGCCCACCAAGGTACACAAAATATGGATTTACTACAGTCTTTCCTTTACCGGTCCAGGGATTAGTAGGCCTTATGTTCTTCTTCAGAGACCACCTGACTCAATTTTGATACCATTCGACAATCCAACTCAACCAAATATGAGAAACCACCATCACACCATGTCTATCCCGAAATGACATGGAAAGGCTGAAATCCACTGTCACACTTGGAAAACCCCATGCCAATGATGACAAGAGAACCAATTACACACATTCATACAAAATTCATGCAAATTCATTAAGGAAATCCCACATGAAAATCGATACCTGCAAGTAATCCCACGGTAGGTGCTTTATCCTGCTCTTCCTTGCTTTATCTTTGCTTCCCTCTTCCATCTTGGTCCTTCCATTGCATTGCTTGATCCAATGCTAAAGTGCTCTAAGAAAACTCTGTGTCCAAGATTGAAAAAAGAGAGAATGTAGAGAGAGCTCCAAAAATAAACTGACAAAAGGTACCAACTGATCCTCAGAAGTCTTTTTATTAATGAAGCCTCTATTTCTTCAATTTTCCATTATTTTTCTTCATTTTCCTCCTCAAATGCAACTTGTGACCTTTCACCTTTCTTTTATCCTATTTTCCATTATTTTCATAAATAAAATGCTAATTAATGCCATTTTTCCTTTCCAAATCCTTCTCCATTTCCTTTGCCAATTTCCTTAGCCATAATAAACCAAATGAACACCCACACTAGGATGTTTTTCCCAACATTCAACTTGGAATACATGTCCCCATGAACATGGTTATTATTTTTTCCTTTATTAACTTTATTACATGAAATTTTGACCAGGGATGTTACTAAGGCACCATCTTGGCACATGATATGATCCTCAAGGATCTCTTCTTGGTATCGATGTGAAAATACACATGTCCCCAACTTGAAAATACTTAAACATCTTGTTTTGATCTGCATAACTTTTATTTTTTTCCTGTGTTTCCTTTATATTCTTCTTGATTAATTACATTTCTTGCTACGTATTTGCCAACATATTTGGTCCAATCAATACCCTGTTAACTGGATCACTCCAAATGATGGGAGTATTACAACTCCGCCCATAAAGTGCCTAAAAAAAAATCATCCTTAGGGACTCCTAGTACCCATTGTTGTAAGAAAACTGAACCAACGGAAGGTAATCCTCTCATCTCCTCTACCGATGAATCACATACATCCTCAACATGTCCTCCAATATCTTGTTGATCCTCTTTGCCTATCCATATATCTGCGGATAATAAGTTGTGCTGAAGGCCAACTTGGTCCCAAAACTTGCAAAAAATTCCTTCCAAATCTTGGAAGTGAACTTAGCATCCATGTATGACAAAATAATTCGCGAAACACCATGTAACCTCACCACATCTATGATAAAACATATGCCATATTTCTAATAAAACCTATGCCACATTTATATTCAGCTAATAAAATAAATACCTCAATCCACTATAATTGCTAATCAATAAAACCCTTATAACAAGAAGATAATTCCTCTACGTGTTCAATGCATGGATGATCACTACAAACTCAAGATCATGTTTCAAATAATTCTACTTTTTCTCATTCAATTTTCGTGACTCATATTATACTATCTATCCTTCCTACATAAGAACTCCATCAAGTCCTCTCTTGCAAGAATATGTACACACCAAAAACCCTTTGTACGGATATGAAATATTTAACACTAGAGCATCGTCAACAACTGCTTCAATTTCTCAAAACTTGTTGCACATTCCTCTGTCCTTTCAAATTTCTTACCTTGCCTCTGCAGTGATGTAATAAGATATACAATATGAGATAATTCCATGTTGAACCTCCTGTAATAACCTGCTAGTCCCAAGAATGACCTTACCTCATCCACATTCCTAGGATCTACTCATTCAATGATAGCCCTTATCTTTTCTCGATCCACTGCTATGCCTTCCTTGGAAACAACACGTCCCAAGTAATGTACATCTGTCTGAAAGAAACTACATTTACTAAGCTTAGAATACAATTGATGCTCTCTAAACAATCTCAATACTGTTGCTAAGTGTTTGGCATGCTCTTCCTCATTCTTAGAATATATTAAGATGCCATCAATGAATACAATAACAAACTTGTCCAGATAAGGATGCAACACACTATTCATCAAGCACATAAAGCTAGTTGGAGCATTAGTCAAACCAAATGGAACTAAAACAAACCCATAATTCCCATACCTAGTCCGGAAAGTTGCCTTGTAAATATCCTCTTCTTTGATGTGTACTTGATGGTATCCTGGTTGCAAATCAATATTCGAGAACACTGCTTCTCCCTTCAAATGATTAAACAGGTCATTAATTCTCAGCACCAAATATATGTTCTTGATGGTTACCTTGTTAAACAACCTATAATCAATGCATAACCTGATAGTACCATCCTTATTCTTCACAAACAACACCGGTGCACCCCATGATGACACACTTGGCCTAATGTATCCCTTTTCAAGCATTTCCTTCAATTGCAACTTCAATTCTACCAACTGAGGAGTGCTCATCCTGTACAGTGCGTTTGATGCTGGTGATGCCCCTGGTACCAACTCAATAGAAAATTCCACTTCCCTATGAGGTGGAAAATTTGAAATATCTTCACAAAACACATCTTGAAACTACTGTAAGATTGGGTACCTGCTCAATACCTCCACATCCTTATCCTCCTTAGCTTTATCACTCAAAATATGCACTGCAAATAATACACACACTTTTCTGCAACTATGTCACCAAGTTGTTATATGGAAAATTATCTCCTATGAATATAATTTAATTCCCTAGATCTAGTGGATTTATCTAGAAAAAACAAAAAACAAAAGGGATAATGTTTTCCTTAAAAAATTAGAAAATGGAGGAAAATCCTACCTAGAATCCAACACAAGTCTTCCTCTTCTCCCTACTTGTGAAATTTAGCTCTAGATCCAAATTCTATAAATGGAACCTACAAAACAATTATAAAAAGCACAAGAACTACAAGATATACATAATATAGACTAACATATATAATCAATGAGTCAAGAAGGCATTGAAATACATGTGTATCAAATAGACACAAGTATAGGAAAAAAATACTTTTGTATTAATGAAATGTAGGAGAATATTACAACCCTTTTACAACACTTGACCATGTATATGTCTCCCACCAAATTTTTCCTTCCTTATCCACAAAGAAAACCTTCAATCCCAACTCAAGGTAATGGATGCTTAGGAAAAAAGCAACAACATCAAGGCATAGCTAAGAGTCCCCAAAATCCAACCCAGACTTTATGGGAGGTAATGAATTTATAGGGTAAATAGTGTAGTTTTAGTTTTACCAATCTAGGACTTAGATCCAAATATGAGGGAAGATAAGTTCTAGGGATAAGAGATAAGGCCTCTAAGATGGGAATTCGAGATCCTAGTCAATAGTAAATGGTTAAAACCACCTTATAAGATTATGGAAAGGTAATTTCTGCAATTTTTTCCCCCAAAATTCTAGACCATCGCACCTGAAACAAAGGAAACTTACGTTGGACAGTGCAGGTGCCCAGTTATGCAACATGCAACTAGTGAAGCTGTCATAGAGGACAGGGTGTGATGGGTCCAAACATGCATTTTTGAGCTGATAAACCCATAATTCTTGGAATTTTTGGATATATCATGCTTGAGGCTTTGTAAAGGGATGATAACAAGGTGTCAAGGATGTTGATTAATCTGTTTCCAGACCATTTGAGTATCTGTGACAAAATGACCTGTAACAAAAGGATATTGTGACATGACTACCAGAGTTTAGGGTCAAGAAACATGACGTGTGCAAAGGACAATAAACACTGGGAAAGTATGTCAAGACCACCTTTCTGAGTAGTGATACTAGGGTCAAGGGAATTTTGGACCTAATTCATTCAATTGTTTGTGGGCCCATGTAAGAAGTGTCCTTAAATGGATACCATTATTATGTGGCCTTCATAGATGAATTTACTAGGAAGACCTGGATATACTTCATGAAGAATAAGGGTAATGTTTTATATCATTACAAGGAGTTCAAAGCCCTCGTAGAAAACCAAACATCAAGAAATATCAAAATACTTAGGTCCAAAAATGGAGGTGAGTATGCCTCAAATTACTTCAAGGAATTTTATGTAATTGAGGATATCATAAAAGAGCTGATAATTATTTACAACCCTTAGCAAAATGGGGTTGGAGAATTAAGGAACATGGCCATTATTAAAGGAGTCGGGGGTATGCTACATGATCAAGAGCTACATATTTTTTTATGGGAAGATACTTGCAACACTATTTTTTATTTACAAAAAAAAGGTCCACCTAATGTGTTGGGAAGATTAACACTTGAGGAATATTTCATAGGAAAGAAACCATATTTGGGAACTTCTTCATCTTTGGGTGTGTAACACCCTCTTCCCACATCTACCCAAGTATCCATCCAACCATGGTAAACTTGTGACGAGAGGCTACTAATATGAGATTCCACCTCCTAGATGACCTTAAAGAAGTGGAGCCGACAGAAACACAACAAAAACCTCTTACAAAACCTTAACAACATCTCCAAGAGGTAAACCACGATCCCAAACCCTTGAAACTTGAAACAAATTGATTACAAATCTTATTGTCAAAGGATTAATATAACTATAGTTAGATCCAAGGTTAATTAAAATAGAAACAAATTGATTACAAACCTTACTATCCATATGAATGATAGAAGCTTGATGATCTTCCAACATGTTATCCACAGCAGCATAAATTTGAGGAATGTTATGCCCAACATATCCAATTTTCTATGCCTCATGCACATTATAGATCTATGGCCCACCACCCTGATGTTATGGGAAATATCTCCTACAATGATCCTTGTAACAAGTCCACATTTTATAGGCTTCCAACCTTCATCCTTATTCTTCTTCTTGGATCGAAATTCTTGTCCTCTACTAGATGTATTGAACTTCTAAGGCGGGGAAACATTCTCCTTGTTTCTTGTATATTGAGGCCTTGTTCACTTCTTGTCCCATTTTATTTTATTCTTATCATTACCTCTCATATATGGCTTGGTTTCTAATCTACACTTTGATTTTTCATAATAATTCTTGAGTTTCCAGATGGCCTCCTCCAGTTATCTAGGCTCATTGAACTCAATCCTATCTCTGAATTCAATCGACAACCCACTAATACATCTCTAAATATTGGCCTTATCCTCCTTGAGGTAAGGCACATATATCAGTAACTCCAAGAACCTACTAGTGTATTCCTCATCTATCATGGAACCCATCTTTAGCTCTTAAAATCCTTTTCCCTATCATTGTAGTATCTCTCTGATAGATACTTCTTCTAGAATATCCTTTCGAGCTCACTCCAAGTCCACTCCTCCTTTGAAATATCTCTAATGTTCTTCACATATTCCCACCAAATATCTCCTCCTCTTCAAGTTTCAAGGTTTTGGGAGGTTGGTTTACCTCCTAGAGGTGTTGTTGATGCTATATAAGAGGTGTTTGTCTTGTTTCCGTCAGTTCCACTTCCTTAATGTCATCTAGGAGGTTGAATCTCATATTAGTAACCTCTCATCACATGTTTACCATGGTTGGACGAATACTTTGGTAGATGTGGGAAGAGGGTGTTACACACCCAAAGATGAATATGTTCCCAAATCTGGTTTCTTTCCTATGAAATCTTCCTTAGGTGTCAATATTCCCAACACATTATGTGGATTTTATTTTTTTATTTCCTATGAGATCTTCCTCAAGTGTTAATCCTTTTTTTCTTCTACAAATAAATAATAGTGTTGTAATCCTCTTCCCATAAAAAAATATGTATCTCTTGGTCATGTATCATACCCCCCGTTTCTTTAATAATGGCCTCATTATTTCATTCTTCTACCCCATTCTACTATGGGTTGTAAGGAATTGTCAGCTCTTTTCTGATACCCTCACTTGCATAATATTCCTTGAAAGAATTCGAGGCTTACTCACCTCCATTTTTGGACCTAAGTATATTTATATTTCGCGATGTTTGGTTTTCTACGAGGGCTTTGAACTCCTTGTACTGATATAAAACCTTACCCTTATTCTTCATGAAGTATATCTAGGTCTTCCTGGAGAAGTCATATATTAATGCCACATAATAATGGTATCCACTTAAGGACACTTCTAACATGGGCCCACATAGAACTAAATGAATTAGGTCCAAAATTCCCTTGACCCTAATATCACTACTCAGAAAGGTGGTCTTGACATACTTTCTGGTGCGTATCGACCTTTTCACACGTCATGCTGCTTGACCTTAAACTCTTGTAGTCCTTTCACAATCTCCTTGTGTTGCAGGTCATCTTGTCACACATACTCAAACGGCCTAGAAACCAGATTAATCAACATCCTTGACACCTTACTATCATCCCTTTGCAAAGCCTCAAGCATAATATATCCAAAAATTCCAAGAATTATGGGTTTATCAGCTCAAAAACTCATTTTTGGACCCATAGCACCTTGTCTTATATGACATCTGAACTAGTTTCATGTTGCATAATTGGGCACCTGCACTGACCAACATAAGTTAGGTTTTTTGCAGATGTGATGGTTCTAGAATTTAAGGAAAAATAAAAAATAATTACAAAATTTCTCTTTCCAGAAGCTTCTAAGGTGGTTTTAACCATTTACTATTGATTGGGATCTTGAATTCCTTTCTTAGAGGCCCTATATCTTATCCCTAGAACTTATCTTCCCTCATATGTGGATCTAAGTCCTAGATTGGTAAAACCAAAACTAACCTATTTACCCTATAAATTCACTGCCTCCCATAAATTATGGGTTGGATTTTGGAGACTCTTAGCTATGCCCTGATGCTGCTACTTTTTTCCTAAGAATTCATTACCATCCTTGAGTTGGGATTGAAGGCTTTATTTGTGGCTAAGGAATGAAAAATTTGGTGGGAGACATATACATGGTCAAGTGCTGTAAAAGGGTTGTAATCTTCTCCTACATTTCATAATACAAATTTTTTTTTTTCCTATACTCATGTCTATTTGATACACATATTTCAATGCTTCTTAACTCATTGATTAGAGATTTTAGTCTATATTCTGTACATCTTGTAGTTATCACGATTTTTATAATTGTTTTGTAGGTTCCATTTATAGCATTTGGAGCTAGAGCTAAAGTTCACAACTAGGGAGAAGATGAAGACTTGTGTTGGAATCCAGGTAGGATTTTCCTCGATTTTCTAATCTCTTTAAGGAAAATATTAACCCTTTTGTTTTTTGTTTTATCTAGATCAGGCCAATATATCTAGGGAAATAAATTATATTCATAGGAGAGAATTTTCCATTTAATAACTTGGTGATGCCGTTGGGGAGAAATATTTTCCTTTAGTGGTTTCCTTAGCCTATTTGTAATAGATTTGACATGAAACTATATTAAAATTATCTAATAAAATAAACCCAAGAGGCAATACACAAATAAGATCGAAATGATTCTCTCTATTAATCAAACCCTTGAGGGAGGGTAACACCATACAACTACTCCTTAAGGAAGGAGATACCTCCACAAGCTAATGCCTGTCAATTCAAAACAATACTCAACATGTATCAATGGAGAGTCTCTAGCCTCTATATAGGATTCATACATACAATACCATGGGTAATTACCATGGGTCTCTCAATACCATACATCCATAACAATGGGCTTGTTACATTATTCCCTAACTACTTATGGTCCCTTACATAATGTGGGTTAACCAATTTATTTATTAAATATGACCCATCACATTATTACATTATTACCTTGGGTAACTCCCTCTGTACCACATATTATACCCATTAGGTATGCTACATTCCACCCCCCTTAAACGTGTTTCATCCCTGAAACATGAGAAGAACACAAATAATAAGATCTACTCAAAAGAGTAGTCCACTGGTACTATGCGTGTGCATCTAGCCATCCCAGAGAAAGGTGAACACTCGATCTAGTTGGTTCCTCGCTTTATTGAGATGGAAGTTGTTTCTGGTGGTTCCTCTATGTCAATGTGATGTTGGCAGCTCATTGCATGACACACCTCTTTGTGTGTCATCCCGGGGTTGTTGTCCTTGTTGCTAATTATTTGTCACCTTGTTGTTTGTTGTCTAGATGGGTGGTGTAGGTGGTGATATGTTGAAGTTTTAACTGATGGTCTATCTTTATTTAATTTAGCACATGATGGAGCTTGAGTGGTTTCACTGGTAGCTATTGTAGTGCTTGTGTTCACAGCTTGTCTTCCATTATTACTTCCACCAAGGACTCCTCATTTTATGTGTCAGTACTTGTAGCATTTTCTGCTTGGGCCTCCTTAGGATCTACCTATTTACTAATGAAAATATCCTATAATTTAATTTTATTCTTTTTATATCAAAGCTTCAAGAATTTCTTTTGTGCATTAATATAGATAGTACCAATAGATTCCATCAAAGAGTATCCCAAAACAACATCCACAACATCCATATTTGTAGCATAAAAATCAGAATGCAACACATATTTATCTATATAAATATTCAAATCTTTATAATTTTTAACCTCATCATCATCAACTTGTGTGTGCTCAATATGTTGGATTGGGACTTGATTTTTATTTTTTTTCCAAATTAACATTCATAAAATTACGCTTGCAACTAGGATTGATAGACACAATGATATTCTCTTCATAAATACTTCCATAAACCTTTAATATGAAAATATTAGTAGAAAATGAGCCTTTATGGCTCTTATTGTCCTTCTTTCCAGCATGAGACAAATTTTTCAAAAGGATCTTTTCAATCTCTTCATTAGGAAGTGCCCCTATTTGATGCTAGTTAAGTGATTTCCACCATATGGCAGCCTTGTCCTTCAAATCATTTCATAGAACTAATACCCAAGTTATTGGGTATTGTAACTTCCTATATGTTAGGTATTCTTCAATAGTAGGACCATCCTCTTTTCCTGTAAAAAATATTCTTCCAGAACCCATAAAAATAAAGTAAGGGTTTTGAAGAAAATCACTTACTTTGGAGAAAATTTAAAATGAGCATAACTAGATCAATATAACTCAAAATCCTTATTATAACTTATTTTTGGAAATAGAATGATCATTCCTCATCTTCTCATGTGGTTGGAATCACATCCTGGGCATTCTTGGAACTCAGATCCTCGCTGCAACTTTCTAGTCGTCACAAAAATTTCTGAAAAAATAGTTGATTTTAAATCAACAACATCTCCCTCATCCAAACTCTGATTCAACTGATTTTTTTATTATTTTTTTTGGGTGATTTTTGAAGAGGATATCAGATATGCAATTCATTTTCTAAAATTCCATACAAAAAACTACAAAAAATTATTGGATAGCTGCCATACATGAATTGTTGTTAGAAAAATTTCTGCAAAATAATTGATTTTAAATCAGGGATATATCCCTCATCTAGATTCTAATTCGACTTATTTTTTTTTGAATTAGATATTATTTCACAAATAATTCAAATCTGCTATTTGTTTTTAAAAAATTTTCACCAAAATTTTTATATCTGATCTGCAACCGCGACAGCTAAAATATTCCTGCAAATAAATGAAAAAACAATTCTCCCCACTCCGCCCAATAAAGTGCTCTTATACTACTTGTAATAGATATAACCTACAATTATATTAAAAATGTCTGATAAAATAAACCCAAGAGCCAATACAAAAATAATATAGAAATTCTTCTCTTTATTAATTAAACCCTTGAGGTACGGTAACGCCATACAACTACTCCTTAAGGAAGGAGATCACTCCATAAGATAATTCCTGTCAATTCAAAACAATACTCGACAGGTATCAATGGAGAGTCTCTAGCCTATATATAAGATTCATACATACAATACCATGGGTATCTCAATAATATACATCCATTACAATGGGTTTATCACATTATTCCCTTGGGTACCTCCCTCTGTACCCCATATTATCCCTCCTAGGTATACTACACTATTTATTTTAGACCTTTCAATCCGACGTAAATGCACTTGTTTATAGAGTAATTAGTATTAGGAAAGAATTAGTCCGAGCTTGGTAGGGTTTCTATCTCGCTTTTTGAACAAAATTAGATCCAACACAATTTTTTGATCTAGAATAGAGTGACCAACACATATGTCACTCTTTGTAAGTGTGATCCATGTCACTGGTTCTTGTGTCTAGATTGTGATGGTTCGTGAAGGATGATTTTTTTTTAATTTCTATGCCTTGCTTTGAGTTTTGATTTTGTCCACTGAATTTTCCTATGTCTTTGTACTAGTCATTGTCTATGTAAAAGCCATCAATGTGTTTACATTTGGATTTGATTTCCTTTTGGTGAGAATTTGTTTGATTTTCTTTCCTCTTGTAAATTAGGGTTTGTGAACACTTAGGATTGATTATTGATTAGATAAAAGAGTTTTCATATTACAATTGTAGTTTGTGTGAGTTATTTTGGTCAATGATCTAGCTTCATTTTCGTTTTCATTACATTTTAAATTGAAAAGAAAAGAAAATTTTTATTTTTTGCATTACATATAGGGTTTTTGAATTGTAGTGGAATAATACATTGATATATTTGATTAGGAAGCTCTTGTTTGTTGCACCTTTGATTTATACATAATTGTTTGTTTCTTCCTCGTCATAGATATATATTCATCGAAATGAAAGAGTTATTTTTTATCCATATTTGTGTAGGAACAAAATAATATATAGAAATAAACATAAATGCAGAGATGCAAAAAAAATAATATTTCATTTCATTAATATCAAATAACAGAAATATGCTTAGAGACATAACGGAAATAAACTAGCTAGGGCACTGGTAGTGTATCTCCGAGAAGACATGTGGTGGCTATGGGTCTCTGAACTATGTGACAATGAGGCACAAAGGCCTATTTATTGTTGAGAAACAATGGAAAATCCTAAACATCCAAAAACCTAACCCTAGGAGATGAAGCGCCAAAACTATGGGCCCCGTTTGGGTAAATTGGTACATCAATCATCCCGGGGACGTAACTTTGGCATACGATCTCCGTTTGGTGCGCTCAATACCTCGTTGGAAAGATCTATTTGAGGAATATAATTTTTCATTAAAAAAATTGGTCCATGGACCCATGTTGCTCCCTATTTTCCCAAAAAAACATCGTTTAGGGCCTCAAAACGACTCCGGACGTTTAGGACCCGAAAAATGCTAAAAATAGTAAGTTGTGATGAAACTAAAAAACTAAAAGAACTGGTGGTGGGGATTTAAATGGAATATGTGGGTGGCCACCAATATCCAACTGGATCATTAGGGCCTCAAACTGCCTCTGGAAGTTCATGACCCAAAAAACTGTTAAAAATAGTAAGTTGTGCTAAAACTGAAAAATTGAAAGAATTGATGGTGCAAGTCCAAATGGAATAGGTGGGTGGCCACTAATATGCACCTCAATAATTCCTCCCTCCTTAGGAAGCAATGGTCCCCATTGCATTAATTTTATCCATGAGAGGAAAATTCTGTTGAACTTTGTGTTGGATTTATCCAGGATGTCATGGACCCGCTGGCGGACCTGTTGGATGTGTTCAATAAATTTGGTTGCCTCAAAAAATACATGTGTGGATTCTATCTTGTAGTTGCATGAGATATGAAAAAAATCTGTGGTGTGTTGAGGGTCAGATCAATGGAGTGCTTGTCCTGACAATGTAGAGGAACCTCTATGGGTGAGGAGAAAATGTCCTCATATTCCTCCACGACTTTGTCCATCTACTACAGCCATGTAGGGAAGCCCTGTTTTGAGGTTGTGGCCACAATATTATTCTTTCCCTATGAGAGATTTTTAAGGAAAATAATATTCCTGGTTTGGGAAACAATCTTACTGCATTGTTTTGCAATAGTCAAGGAGATGGCAAGAGATAGTACTACCTCTGGTATCGTGTACAATCTATTTCCCAAAGTAATAACAACATAACGAGGACTAGACTCATACAAAACATGTCTCCACCACAAGTATGGTTTCCCCAATAATACATCAGCTACATCAAGAGGAGCAACATCACACAATACCTCATCTGTGAATGGCTTGATGCTGTACGGAAGGCGACACTGCTGGCAGACATAGAGATATCTCCCTGGGTGAAGCCACCCAATGGTATATGGTTGTGGGTGTGCTATGTTCGGTTGCTTCATGACCTTTGATGAAATGAGGTTCCTTTGGCTTTCGTTATCGACAAGAAATTGCAGTGGTGAACCCTTCACCCACATCTGTGAATGGAAGAGGTGCTCCTTCTCCTCTGGATCCTCAAGATCCTCCCTCAAGAGCTTGCTGGTGGAAACAATGGCACTAGCATCTGCATCAATGATCTGATTCCCTTTTTCATCTCCCTTGTCTGGTTCTAGATTAGGATCAGAACATGCATCTAATTCGGGTGCCTTCAGTTCAGCCACCAGCGACTGTTTGGCTCGAAACTCATTTGTGTTATGAGTGGGGATATTATGAAATTCACACCACTTCCCCGTGTCCTTCTTTGGATTTGTGGTGGTTTTCTGAGTCACCCCACTTTTGATCTGCCCCCTGTTCTATGGTTCGGGGGCACCTTTCCCTTGCTTTAGATTTTCATATCCAAAGTCTCGCTTCTTCTGCTTAAATTTCTACTTGATCTTAGTGGCATAGTGATATGCCATGCCAAGCGAGGTAATGTCGAGGAACTCCATTTCATCATGAATGTGTATGTGTAGATAGTTGCGGTACTTGAGAACCAAATGTCTCTCCAAATATTTAATACCCAACTTTGTGTGTAGGGTATGGAACAAATTCGTTAGTTCGTGCACATCTTGATCCATTTGTTGTCGCAGCGTGGTCCATTGGATGTACTTGTTCTCATATATCCCCATGGGGTAATATTTTTCCTTGATGTCGTCTCGGAACAAATTCCAAGTGGGTGCGACTGAGAATAGAAAGGTTTCCCTCTCGTCCTTTTGCTCAAAATAGGTTTCCCACTAGTCTTTGACATGGGGGGTGGTTTTGAGGAGTGCAAAAATAATCTTTTCTCGATCGGAGAAATCATGGATCGAGAAATACCCTTCCAACAAATTTAACCATCTATCTACAATGTCTGCATCTATCTGGCCTTCAAATATAGGAATTTCAAAGTTTACCTGTACGTTGAAGGGAGTGGAGCCTCCAAAGTGGTTGTTGGATGAAGATGCGCCATAGGTGGGCAGCCGTTGCAGGAACTGAGCAAAGTTATCCATCATCACGTTCCTTTGTTTCTTGACGGCCTCCTCGAGAAATATTTTGATTGGATCTCTTGCTCCATCATCTTTCTTTTCTTTCGCCATGGGAGGTCATTGGGGTTTGTGAGGCTGATCTTGCAAGGGTTCAACCAGATCGAGCCCTACCTCCTTATACCCTGACCTTGTTGGGGACATGGAAAGAAAAACATAGAAAGAGTAGACCGCTCTGATACCATCGGATTCGGATTTATGTAAGAACGCAATAATATATAGAAATAAACATAAAGATAGAGATGCAGTGGAAATAATATTTCATTTCATTAATATAAAATAACAGAAATATGCTTATAGACATAATGGAAATAAACTAGCTAGCGCGCTGAAAGCATATCTCTCAAAAGAGATGTGGCAGCTACAGGCCTATGAACTATGTTACAATGAGGCTCGAAGGCCTATTTATTGTTGATAAACAATGGAAAACCGTAAACATCCAAAAACCTGACCCTAGGAGATGAAGCACCAAAACTACGGGCCCCGTTTGGGTAAATTGGTACATCAATTGTCCCAGGGACATAACTTTGGCATACGATCTCTATTTGGCATGCTCAATATCTCGTTAGAAATATCTACCCAAGGAATATAACTTTTGAGTGAGAAAAATTGGTCCATGGAGCCATGTTGCTCCAGGTTTTCCCCAAAAAACGTCATTTACGGCCTCAAAACAACTCTAGAAGTTCAGGACCCGAAAAACTGCTAAAAATAGTAAGTTGTGCTGAAACTGAAAAACTAAAAGAATTGATGGTGCAGGTCCAAATGGAATAGGTAGGTAGCCACCAATATCCACCTAGATCATTTTTCATCATGCTAGTTGCATCATAGCTAATTTAGGTGAATTTGTACCATGAGTCTTGAAAATGAAACTTAATTGAAGGTCAACTTTAAAATTCATTCAATCAATCTAAGGAGAATTTTGAACATTAATGACACACATAGAGTTATAGGCTAGAGACATGTTCCGACATTGTAAAATGTAGGAGCTGTCATTATTTTCCTGTGTTACATTCTGGGGGTAGTTGGTATTCCACGTATGTAAGTATATTGGATCATAGGCTCCACGTACCTTCAGGTATATCCTATGTTGCTCTCCATATGAAAAGTATATTGGAATACTTCCTGTCATACATGACACATCAAAAAACACTACCACGGACTACGCTTCCATGTACCTTTGGGTATATTTTGAAAGTCCCCTATAGGTTGCTATCCTACCATAGGTAATGAGTCGATCACCATGTCTACTGTGATACACCGAACACAACATTCAGGAAGATTGTCCGCATATATTGGAAACAATATATTTAAGTTCACAGTTACTTAGTAAACCTTTTTTCTTTACCCTTATTTTGTTTTATTTATGTTATTAATTTCTAAAATTGATTAATCCATTGTGGAAGAACACCCTCAACAACCCTGTCATTCATGTAGAATGAAAATATTGCCTCCTTTATCTCGAGAGGAAACAATTGGTTTTTGTAAGAATAAGAAAATGAAAACTAATAAATCTAGTACTTCGAAAGCTACCCCTTTTTGAACGACATTTGAAATTCTCCAACTAGAATAATCACTTCCCATAAGTACTTAACTCGAAATTACACCCTTATCGGCTAGTGAGTCTGACACAGTCAAAATTGAAGCTCCTAAAACATTACAACCTAAGGTCATTGAACATGAATGTCTAGATTTAGATACTTAACAACCATAGTTAATACAAATTGATGAACATTAGATAATTGAACTGACTACTTGAGGGACTCCTTCCTCTTTTCCCATGCCTTTGTCTCAACCATAACCTATATATTTCAGTCCTGAAGGCGAACAAATTCCTCCTGATATTTTGAGTAGTGAGGAAATTACTGAAGAAGGGTATCAAACTTCATCTCTGTTCCATTTAAGAAGGACTCATCTTTATCAAGCTCATCATTTTCTCACCCCTCATACTCAAATATAAGATCCTTCACATAGGACTCCTCATTTTAATTCACCTTTGAATTTCCCTGAACAAACTCCTTTGAGAAGTTTAACCATGACTGAGTTAACAACAGTCTCTCAACCTGTGTCTCTATCATGTGATCCAAATTTATGTAGGAACATAATAAAATACATAAATATATATAAACATAGAGATCCATCAAAAAATTTACTTCATTTCATTAATATCAAATAACTGAAATAAGCTTACAAAAAAAATGGAAATAAACTAGCCTGGGCAATGACAACTTATCTCTGAGAAAAGATGTGGTGGATACATCCTCTAAACTATGTTATAATGAGGCTAGAAGGACTATTTATTATTGAGAAACAATGTAAAACCCTAAACATCCAAAAAACTAACTTTAGGAGATGAAGTGCCAAAACTATGGGCCTTGTTTGGGTAAATTGGTACATCAACTTCCTGGGGTCGTAACTTTGGCATATGATCTCCATTTGACGTGAAAAATACGTCGTTAGAAAGCTATACCCGAGGAATAAAACTTTTGAGTGGCCAAAATATTTGAAATGTGTGATATGGGTTTTTCCTAAAAACGTTGTTTAGGGCCTCAAAACGGCTCCAAAATTCCAGGACCCAAAAAAATGCCAAAAATAGTTAAACTATGCTACAATTAAGGAAACTGAAAAAAGTGAAAGAAACAATGGTGGGGATACAAGTGGAATAGGATGGTGGCCACCAATATTTACCTGGATCTATCATCCCCCCTTAGGAATCAATGATCCCCATTGCATTGAGTTCATCCATGAGATGAGGAAACTTCTGCTGAACTTGGTCCCTGTTGAGCCACTTGCCTTAGTACAGGAGTTGGCTAGCTTTGACAACCTGACATAGCTGGATATTTTTCATGTGAGTGTTCTTGATTTGCTTGTCCATGATATTATTAGTCGTGGCATGTTTTATGCAGTCGGGGTTTAGTGTTGTTGGTGTGAGTTTTTCTGCAATGTCTGATGTGGCTAGTAATGGTGGAAAGTAGGACAGAAGGCGGTGCACATTGTACACTGGGTGCATACCAAGGAATGTTGGAATAATGAGCTTGAAGGAATTTTCCATGACAACCTTGGTGATGGTGTATGACCCATATTAGAGTGGGTGAAGCTTGCGGTGGGGTCCAACGAGGTGCTCCTTATGAAAATGTAGCCAAACTTTGTTGCCCACATGGAACTTGTGTGGAACTCGATGTTGATGATGTCGCTACTTGTACTTAGCATTGGCTTTGTATAATATGTCATGGAGCTATTGATGGATGTTCTGAATGCACTGAATGTAGTTTTTTTCCTTGTCAGATTCGGACTGGACATGATGTGAATATGCCTGAGTAGATGAAAATGGTATGGCCACATCAATGGGACATAATGGTTGGAATCCCAAGCCCACCTGAAATGGACTATGGCCAGTTGAGCTGTGGAGAGCCCAGCTATAGATGTGTTGGACATAGGGGAGGCTTTCATCCCATGTGAATGGATGCTTTGAGTTGTACATGCTCATAATGTGCACAATCATCCTATTGACGACCTCTCTATAACCATCGGTTTGGGGGTGGAAAGTTTTGGACTGAGTGAGCTTGGTGTCCAACATCGACCAAAGATTTGATAAACAATTATTGAGGACCTGTTGTCCTAATCTAAGATAATTAACTGTGGGATCCCAAAGTGTACCCACACTCGTTCAAAGAATATTTTAGCAATGGCTTCTCTTGTGATATTCTTCTTGCAGGCCGCCATACTGGCCATATTAGATAATTTGTCAACGACCAAAAAAATGCAGTCCTTGCCATGCTTGGTAGAAGGAAGGCCCGATATGTAATCCATTGATATGGATTCCCAAGGTTGACTAGGGGTAGGAAGTGGAGTATATAAGACTTTCTTCTTGATGGTCAGTTTGGAAATAACACAGGAAATGCAAGCTTTGATGTACTTCCTGACATCATGTTGACGGTTTGACCAATAGAAATACTTCTTCAGTACTGCCACTGTTTTTTCAACCCCAAAATGTCTAGCAGCCCAACTATAGAGCACTTCCCGAACCATCTTGGCACGCTCGAATGAATGAACAAAAAGGTGTCCCAAGTGGCATAGAATTGCATCTTAGAGGTGAAAATATGGAACTTGCGTCCCTTCCATGAGCGTCTGGTATGTGTTGCAAAATTATGGATCACTTTTGTAGAGATGTGGCCAACCAAAAGTCTCGTGCCCACAATATTCAAGCACAATGGTTAGCACCACATCAATGGTCGGCTGAGGTAGTTTGCAAAATTATTGGTGCTGCCCTTCTTGTACATGATGTTAAAATGGAACTATTGTAGGTATGTGGACAATTTCTGATGGTGATCCTTCTACAACTTCCCTTGTGTATGTATGAACTTTAGGGGTTGGTGATATGTGTGGATGATATTTTCCTTCCCCAAAATTTAATGCTTCAATTGGTAGAACTGCAAAATGGAATACATATCTTTGTCATAGGTGGGATGCTTCTGGACTGTGTCTAAAAGTGTCTCACTATGATATGCCACTAGATGCTCCTGCTGAGTAAGAACTGCCCCAATAGCATATTCAGAGGCATCCCTCTTGATCTTAAATGGTTGCTGCAAGTTTGGTAATGTGAGCACTGGTGCAGAGTAGAGGCGATGCTTCAAATCTGCGAACACCTTCTATTGCGATTCAAACTAAAATAATTTTTTTTTCACTCCTCCCTTGGTGACTTGACTCAAATGCCAAGTTATATGAGAGAACCCAAACATGAACCAAGGATAGAAATTGACAAGACCCAGAAAGCTTCAGAGCTTTGTTAGAGTGGTTGGGGGTGACCAATCCTGAATGAATTGGATCTTGGATGGGTCCACATGCACCCCCCACTCATAAATGATGTATTTGAGATATTGAACGAGGGTCATGCCAAAAGTGCATTTCTTCAAATTGGCACACAACTTGTGTTGATGTAGTGTTTGGAGGATTTGTCGAATGTGGTGGAGGTGCTCTTCCAAACAATGGTTGAAGATCAAGACGACATCCAAATACACCACCACGAATGAGTTGGTGAATGGTTTCAAGATGTCATAAATCAACCTCATGAAGGTTGTGGGAGAATTCATCAACCCGAAAGGCATGACCAACCATTCACAAAGGTCTTCCTTGAATTTGAAGGAATTCTTCCATACATTAGATGGTTCGATTAGTACCTGGTGATATCTGGACTTCAAGTCAATCTTGCTGAAATATTTGGCCCCCTTGACTTGGTCCAGAAGGTCATCAATCTGTGGGATTAGATACCTATTCTAGATAGTAATCTTGTTTAGTGCCTGATATTCAATAAAAGGTCTCCAAGTCCCACCCTTCTTCTACACCAACACGATCGGGCTCCCATGGAGTGATGAACTCGGTCGAATGTGACCTTTCTGTAACAGCTCCTGAATCGTCCACTAGATTTCATCGATCTCCATAACATATCTCTGATAGATTGGTCCATTTGGTAGTGGCGCGCCTGGGGTCAGATTGATGGAGTGCTTGACTTGATAATGTAGAGGCACCCCTATAGGTGAGGTGAATATTTCCCAGTACTCCTCCACAACCTTGTCCATATGTTGTTGTCGTGCAGAGGAGCCCGACCTGGAGGTTGTGGCCACAATATTCTTCTTTTCTCGAGGGAATATCATAAGGAAAAAAAATTATCAGTTTTGGAAATGAGTTTCTTGCATTGCTTCACAATGATCAAAGAGATGGCGGTAGGTGGTGCTACCTCTGGTATCGTGTACAACTTATTACCCAAAGTAAAAATAATAACGTGAGGCTGAGACTCGTACACAACATGTCATTTCCACAAGTATGGTTGGCCTAATAATACATCAAAAAAATCAAGAGGAGAAAAATCATATAATACCTCATCCGTGAAGGGCTTGATGCTGTAGGGAAGGAGACACTGCTGGCTGACACAAAGATCTCATCCTTGGTGAAGCCACATGATGGTGTACGGTGGTGGGTGTATTATGATCGACAGGCCAAGCCAATTCATGACCTCTGCTTAAATGAGTTTCTTTTGTCTCCCATTTTTGACAATGAACTGCAACGGGGAACCCTTTACCCACATCTAGGAATGGAAGAGGTGCCCCCCCTCCTATGGATCTTCGGGTTATTCCTTCTAGATCATGGTGGTGGAAATGGTGGCACTGGGCTTTGCATAAATAATATGCTTCCCTTTTTCATTCCCCTTGTTGGATTCTGACTCAGAGTCGGAACATGAATCTAATTTGGAAGCCTTCAGCTTGACCACCAGTGACTGCTTGGCCCAACGATCACTTGTGTTGTGAGTGGAGATCTTATGGAACTCACACCACTTTCGCATGTCCTTCTTTGGCTTCGTGGTGTTTTTCTTTGCTTGAGGCTTTGACGGTTTGTCCTGGGCCACCCCGCCTTGGCCTTGTCCTTTGTTCTATAGTTTTGGGGCGCCTTTCCCTTGCTTATGATTCGTAGATCCAAAGTCTCGCTTCTTCTGTTTTAATTTCTTCTCAATCTTAGAAACATACTGGTATGTTTCACCAAGCGAGAAGATGTCTAGGAACTCCATATCCTCCTGGATGTATCTGTGCAGACAATTGTAGTACTTAAGCGCCAAATTTTTCTTCAAATATTTGACATGCAAATTTGTGCATAGGGTATGGAATAGATTCTTCATCTCATGCACATCTTGATCCCTTTGCTACCACAACATAGTATATTGTATTTACTTGTCCTCATAGCTCCCTACGGGGTAGTACTGTTCCTTGATGGCATCTCAGAAATAATTCCAAGTGGGTGCGACCAAGAATAGGGAGGATTCCATCTCCTTATTTTCCTCACAATAGGTTTCCCATTAGTCCTTGACATGGGGGGCATCTATGAGGAGTGAAAAAGTAATATTTTCCCGATTGGATAAGTCATGAACCAAAAAATATCCTTCTAATATATTCAAACATCTATCTATGACGTCTGCATCTATTTGGCCCTCAAATATGGGAATCCCAAAGCTAAATTTCACCTTAAAAGGAGTGATGCGTCCAGAGTGGCTGCTGAATGAAGATGCATCGCTGATGGGTATCCGTTGAAAGATCTGGGAAAATTTATCCATCATTGTGTTCCTATATTTCTCGAGGGACTCCTCGAGCAATATTTTGCTCGGATCTCCAGCTCCCTTGTCTTTCTTTTCTTCTACCATCAGAGGTCATGGGGGTTTGCAAGGTAGATCTTGTAAAGGTTCTGTTATCACTCTACCCAAATTCCCAAGGCTTAAAATGGGATTTAATAAAGGTAACTTTAGACCAGGCTTTAGGTCAGGTAGCTAGCCCTACCAGGACCAAAGAGGGGTCTCTCGTTGTCGCTTTTGTAGTGTAATATTCCGAAATGGGGAAAGCCGGAATATAAGACATAAAAATGGAAAGTAGCAGTGAAGATCAATGCATAAACATGAGAGACCAATATGGATCCTTTTCATTAATCATAACAGCAGCAAAATAGTACAAAATAATGGGGCACAAATCATACAATAGGAACCGACAAGCCTCCAATGAATAAACCCTCTCATAAATGAGGTGCTACTACTATATAGAATGCCAGAAAGCTGCTATAATGTAGTCATGAAGAGCACAAATACATCATATGCACATAAAATGATAAAAAATGGTTGATATATGCCTTAAGAGATAATATACCTGAAGATAAAGGCTCTATGTTAACCTCCCAATAGAACCCAAGAGGGTTTCCGGAAAATACACTAATATACAAAAGGTGAACCAAAGCCCTAGGGATGAAGATTCACTGCAATTAAATGACTGGAAATATGTGGTTAATATAATGTATCATGGAATGAAGCCTCCTCCAAATACACTCTCCAGGTGAAAGGATGATCCCTTCACTGGAAAACCATCTCCCCAAATGGTGTACTGAAACCACCCCTGCAACTCCTCCCTACAATAACAAAGATCTGGAATGGAACTATGTTGTAGGGGATAAATAATCCTTGGCCTGATTCCAAATATATCAATGATTCTCAAGGGCCTTCTTTGCTGGGCTCCCAATGGAAGGAAACCTTCCTCCACTGAAAATGATCTTTGAAATGACCCAAAACAAACCTCCACTGCTGCACCCTGCAACACAACACAACCCTCTACAGAAAATGTGCTGTAGTAGAAATATGGAGCTTGGCTTGGTGCCAGAATTTGGAAATATAGTTCAAATAATTCTCCTGAGTGAGCAATCGAATTCCCCCGAGGATGAAGGTGGATTCCCGCTTGGGAACACCCTGTGATAAACAGCACTGCAGTCTTAGCTAAACAACTGAAGAGAGAAAATAGTCATATAGACCATAGACAAAATAATAATAAAAACATGCCTTCTATGGCTTCCATCCCCTTCCTTATATGCTTGGTGAGCTTCCTCACCTTGGGCCCCACTCATTGAAGCCTCTACTCCCATGCATGGAGTCTCCCTCTAAAACCATGTTGTCCCACAATGAATGCCACTCCTTCCATACCAACGTTGTTGATTTGGTCAAAGTTGACCCAATCTACATGCTCCAGCCCCTTTTCACACACAAGGGTGCTTAATAAAGCTACTAATATTATCACCATTCACATTAGGAGTGATTTTATTCCTACTAATGAGATTTATGGGTCTCCGTATGCTCTTATTCATCAAACTGAGTAGCCAAAAAAAAAAAAAATTCCAACTAGCTTATAGCTAATTGGGAATATTACAGTCCCCCCCTCCCAAATGTTGCTTATCCTCAAGCAACTGTAAAGGTGAGTGCTGCAACTATTCTCCTCCTTCCTTGGTGACACCTTCATGTGATAAGCTCTCCTCATAAACCAAGTGTCTCCCAATCAATCCCTCCATGAAATTCTCCTCCCAAGTACTCATGAGATGCCAATGACTCACCTCATAAGGAAGCAAAAGATCCAAAGTAGAAAACATGGTTTTCCCAATGTTCTCCCTAAAACATGAAGCATGAGAAACATGGGGAATCTCACTCCCAAAGGGCACATTCAATCCTTGCATCCTTCCTCCAATAATTCCCACAATAAGAGTAACGACATCATCAATCTATGGGATCATAACCAAGGATACATAAGCTTCCATATGTAATAATGGAGGTGGATCAATAGTCCCACATGTGGAACTAGTGCAATATGTCTCATGACTACCTCAGAACATGATATAATAAGCGGTTTCCCCACCACTTGTTTTCTGCCACAACTCTCTCACAAGCTTGCAGAAGGTGAAAACTATTTGGTGCCAATGGAGTACACCTTGAATGATATATCATCTCCCTATATCCTCCTGGGGAGTGGCCATGCTCAACACTGTTTATGGCCCCAATTTGACCATGAAGTTTATAAGGTAGAGTGCCCCCACTTGGAGCAATGGCTTGCACATGTATGGTAAAGGAATGAAAATATTCATCAAGTAAATCATTATGCGTAAAAATATGATCCTTACCATATACTTTGAACACACTAATGGAGTGGCCCATAGATAGATCCACTCTCATTCCCAAAGAGGAAATAGGTGGCTGTGATAAATCCATCAAAGAGTTATGTCTCTCCTCCATCTCCACATAGTCCATGCATCTCCTAAAATGATGATGTATATCCTCTTCAAAGCCCTCCCAAGTAAATCCCTCCATGATGGTATGGTATGCTCTCATGGAATAAGTGTGGCTGAAGAGAAAATATTCATGCGCTACTTGTAGCAAATTATCCTTGAGATTGGGTGCTCTAGATAAGAATATCATAATTTGATAATAGATGACCCCATCTCTTACTGAATATCCCTCCTCTAGAATCTGGTCATCAAGTATCATGCAAGTAAAAAGATCCTCGGAATAATCCACCAGTAGCTAGGATTTCCAATAAGGATCTATCCTCAATAGTGACAACGTTGATGATCTGTCATGTAGAACATCTGTCATGTGGCGGCCCCCTTATTTGACATCTCCCATGTCAAAGTCACATACCATGATGCTGCTATCCTTCCTTTGTTGCTCCTCTTGTAGCTTCTCATGCTCAAGTAAAGGTTGAAGCTTTTGGAGCTTAGTCTTCCATGGGAAGCTATCACCAATTCAAAACTTCCCGAGTTTGGCCAATCTATGCATGAGTGGCCACCCTCCTCTACCATGTATGGAATATTTCTCCCAAAGTGAGAACATCTTCTGAGCCTAAGTCAAGGAGTAGTCTCCTTGCACCATGATGGTGCTATCCTCCATCCCTGAAGCATCCTCTCTCAACACAAGATGTGGGGTGAGAGTGGGTAATGATGATATTGGGAGAATGTCTCCCTACTCCTTGAGCCTACCCAAGACTCTCTGCGCTTTATCAGGACCTCCCAATGTTCCCACTCCTCCTGGATCTATGAGTGCTGCAACATGTTGCGAGAAATTTCTCACCAACTCCTAATTAGGTGGCCTCCTAGGTGGGTTTCCACTAAACAGTAATGTCTCATGGGCTAAAGTCATCTACATAACTGATAGGACTATTAAGTCCTTACTTCACTTCGTAAATCCAGTTATGTTTTCTACGTAGAAGCTATATATGAGGGATATGTGTGCATGCCCCTAATCATCTGATGTTTTCCACTCTTCCTGTCCATCCACTACATCTGCAAATTCTCCCAATCTATGGTGACCTTCCCCAAATTAATCAACCACTGCACACCCAATATCACATTGGTGTCAGGTATGTCAACCAAAAAAAAATGATCAATCAATGTATATGTCCCCATGGTGATAGATAAAGATGGAACATAATGCATGCACTGGATAGTTCTAGCTCCTGGGACCAAAACTAAAAATCCCTAAAGATCATCAGTGGGTATTTCTCTCCTCTCCACTAGTTGGGCATTAATAAAGTTGTGGGTAGCCCCACTGTCAATCAAAAATGAAACCCTATGATCCTGAATGGAACCTCGAACCCTTAAGGTCATGTACTTGGGTACTCCCTGAAGTGATGCAAGGGCCCCTCCACTTGGAGAAAATGCTCCATTCCCACCTCATGGTGGTGGTGGATCCTCTCCTGCTATCCAAGTGATCTCCTTCTATTTCCTCTTATTCTTCCTCATCATCATATGAAAATACCTCTATATAGTGTGCCTTTCCTGCTATACATTTATGTCTGGGTGCCCATGATTCTTGGCATGTGAAGCAAATATTCCTTCTCCTCAGGTCTCTTTGGACATCATCACTAAGAGGTACTTTGTTTTGGACCTTCTTTGAAGGATGAGCCTTCTCATATTTTCCCTTTGATGGGAAAGTGGGCTTTCACTGAAATGTTGCCTTTGCTCTAGGAAAGGAATCTTGTATATCTCTAGCCCTTTCAATGTCATATTGAAGGGTAGTGGGTTTGGTAGATTTAACGAACCCATGTAGAGGTTTTTCCAGCCCATCAATAAACATATAGACCTTCCTTGCTGCAGATGAATTAGGAACCATAACAGAAAGTTTTAGAAATTTAGAAATATAAGTGTCTGGATTACTTGATTGTTTGGCTTAGCTAGCCCAATGAAAGGTGCCTCCAAGTCTCTTCGATCAAGCCTCTCCACCAACCTCCTTGTGAACTCTAAATATGCAATCAAATTGGCATGAACCAATGTAGAAATTCCATGAAACCACCAATCATGTGCTTCACCCTCAAGGTGCAGCGCTTCTATTTTGATGGCCTCCATCTCCGGTACTTGGTTCAACTAGAAGTATATGTCTAGATTTTCTACCCATGATTTGGAAGTGCACTTTGATGACCCATCAAAATTGGGTAAGAAAAATATGCCCATAGTTTAGTGTAGATCATGATTCTTTATGAATCCTCCACCTCTATTGTGATGTCGGGGTCTCCTATTGTCCTTGATCTGAAAGAACCCTTGAAAGCTCAAATTGTCCTTGAATCTTTGAGATTGAGACTCATACTCAAGAAAATAATATTCAAGGGTTTCTTATTCTTGAAACCCTCCATTTCCCACTGCTAAAAATGTAGGCATTGTAGAGCGTTGGGAAACCTGCTGCTTCACTGGTTGATCACTCCAGTGATGAGAAATGTCGGAACCTTCTCCATGTAGAAATCCTTTACATATTATTTGTGTCTATCCATCCCATCTCCTTTATTTCTCTTTCAATGTCTTGCATAGTTTGAAGAAGAAAATTAGGGAACTCCTTTTCATCCTCCTCTCCTGATATGGTAGTTTTTCCCTTGTCTTCTTTATCATCTGTATAATCATACCTCTAGTTTCTTCTTTTGAGATACTTCTTCTCTCTATCTATGAGATGATATCATTCTTCTTTTGACATATTGGCTTAAGATGCACAGGCTGAGCCAAGATTATGCTCTGATACCACTGTAATATTCCCAAATGGGGAAAGCAGTAATATAAGACATAACAATGGAGAGTAGCAGTAAAGATCAATGCATAAACATGAGAGACCAATATAGAGCCTTTTCATTAATCATAATAGCAACAAAATAATACAAAATAGTGGGGCACAAATCATACAACAGGAACCGGCAAGCCTCCAATGAATAAACCCTCTCATAAATGAGGTGTTGCTACTATATAGAATGTCAGAAAGTTGCAATAGCGCAGTCATGAAGAGCACATATACAACATATGAACATAAAATGATACAAAATGGCTAATATATGCCTCAAAAGATAATATACATGAGATCAAGGCTCTATGTCAACCTCCCAATAGAACCCAAGAGGGTTTCCGGAAAATACACCAATATACAAAAGGTGAACCAAATCCCTAGGACTGAAGATTCATTGCAATTAAATGACTAGAAATATGTGTTTTATTTGATGTATCATGGAATGAAGCCTCCTCCAAATATACTCTCCAGGAGAAATTCTGATCCCTTCACTAGAAAACCATCTCCCCAAATGGTGTACTGAAACCACCCCTGCAACTCCTCCCTAAATAACACATATCTAGACTAGAAATGTGCTAAAGGGGATAAATACCCCTTCAATTGATGCAAAATATATCAACGATGCTCAAGGGCCTTCTTTGCTGGCCTCCCAATGGAAGGAAACCTTCCTCCACTGAAAATGAGCTTTGAAATGACCTAAAACAAACCTCCACTGCTGCACCCTACAACACGGCATAACCCTCTGTAAAAACTGCTATGTAGTAGAAATATGGAGCTTTGCCTGATACTGTAATGTGGAAATATATTGAAAATAATTATCCTACATGGGCACTCAAAGTCCCTCGAGGATGTAGGTGGGATTCCCTTTCGGGAACACCCTGTGTTAAACATCATTGCAGTCTTAGCTAAATAGCCGAAGAGAGAAAATAGTCATACAAACCATAGACAAAATAATAATTAAAACATGCCTTCTATGGTTATCATCCCCTTCATTATATGCTTGGTGAGCTTCCTCACCTTGGGCCCCACTCATTAAAGCCTCTACGCCCATGCATGGAGTCTCCCTCTAAAACTATGTTGTCCCACAATGAATGTCATTCCTTCCATATCAACGTTGTTGATTTCGTCAAAGTTGACCCACTCTACATGCTCCAGCCCCTTTTTCACACAAAATTGTGCTTAATAAAGCTACTAAGATGATCTCCATTCACATTAGGGGTGATTTTATTCTACTAAGGATATTTACGGGTCTCCATACCCTCTTATCCATCAAACAAAAACAAAATTTAATATTCCAATTAGCTTATAGCTAATTGGGAATATTACATGCAGTCAATGGAATGAATGAGTATCTAATCATTTTAGGCTAGGTATATAAGCTCAGTAAATAGGTTTTCTTTGATGTTTTTAGTGTTGGATAGAAAGGTCAGTGAGTAGACTGAGTGTAGGGTTTTTTAGGTCTAGATTCCAAGGTCAATTTGCAGAGAGTATGTGAGGCTAGATAGGTAGTTTTAAAGAATTTTTAATAGTTAATTGATTATAGGATGAAGTAGAAGAGAGTTTGAATGAGCACTGAGGTGATTCGATTCAATTTAGAAGCAAATAAACATAGCAATGTAAACCTTTTCTAAAACAGAGCATGAATAAATATTATTTCTGCTCATAAACTTACAAGACAAACATATATGAAAGAAGAATATTAAGCATGAAATTATAAACATATATAAGAAGAACATGCTCCAATGCATACCACAAGTATCTCAACACAATTCCTGCAAATCTGTCTCTAATATCATTCCATATTGCTAATTACAAAAGCTCCACAGCAATATGAGACTACCCAACCCAACCAAAGACTAAAAGGCCTCTACTTATAGAAAATATGGACTATGAAACCTGGTTAGGTCAAAAACCATCCAAAATGGATCATTAACAAAAATTGTGAGTCATTTCCTAGATTCTAGGGAGGTTAGAAACCAATCCCTGAATTTTAGCTATAAACTAGGAGTGTTTGTCCCTTACATTAAATTGCATATCCTTCATGACATGAGTCAAAAATCAACTCAATAACTCAAATTCCAAGTCATAGGACATCAAAACCATGAATTTGTGACAATTTTTGAGTTTGACATGTGTCTAGAGGAATCCAATGTTGATTCTAGCATAACCGTAGCATTTTCACAGATAAAGGTAGAGAAATTTCCATACAGGTAGCATGGTCTTCTTCAGTCAATTTGATGATGCTCCCATACTCAATTTTTGACTCTACAAGTTTCTGTAGATAGGTGAGCATGTCCTCTAGCCATATGAAGTGGTATCCCAGAATAAAACATCCTCCAATATATTCAAATATCAATTCTCCCAAAACTGGTGCTAGAAAGGCAGCGTGGCTCTGAAATTGAGGAAGAGAGTTGATTTTTACTAGTTTTTCTTATCTTCCTGAGAAAAATAATAGTTGATGTTGCAAACCAAGTGTATGTTAATGATTTATTATTCATTCTCCATATAAAAATTTCTCCTTTCATCAATTGAATGTTCTGATAATAAAGGTAGCGTGAACACGCTGCCTTTATGCTATCTCCAAAAATATTAGAATTTTCCCAAAATTGAAAAAATGTCAAAAATTCTCCAAATTTTCTCAAAATTTGTCCATACCTACTCCACGAGGACCTGATATGGTATGCTATGTAATGAGGGACACATCAACAATAAAATCCAATTTACCCTTCCCTTTTTTCTTGATTAGAGTTTCCTTTTTTTTTTTTCCTTCAACTGTTTGACTTTGACCTTAGAGATCCGATTCCTTGTATAATAATGAGAATCCATGTCTCTTTGCAACTTGTTGACTTTTTTGGCCCTCCTCAGGAGATTTTCCAAATTTCCATTGACTCTATCTAGCCAATACTCCCCATCTCATTCAATTTCCCTCAATATGAGCTCATCCACTGTCATGTGTGTTTGTGGTGGAGATGCTTCTTTTTGCTACTGCAATGCCACTTTTAGGCCCCTAGTTCTTGGCCTGTTCCTGCTAACCTGTTATTCATCCTCATGAGGGTCATAAATATCAACTACTGCATTTCCATTTACATCTTTCTTGTTAGGATCAAAATTATGCCTATTCAAAAGTGGTTGGTTTACCTTCAATTGCATGTTTTCCTGCTCAAGGAATGAAATCATGAAGTTGGCCTTGGAAAAAATATTCTTAAGCTCTATAATATCAAAATATTTCTCCATGATTACATGTTTTTTGGATTTGTGTTCTTCACCCACCTCCAAATCTGCCATGCCAACATCTGAATGGATGGGTTCCTCATGTTGTGATGATGATTTCTGTCTTGGTGATGTAGGCTTGGCCTCTTCCACAATGTTTGGAGAAAACATAAGCCTCCCACCTCTCTGATATGTCTGAGTCAATAAGCCCTAGATTCCTTCTTGAGTGAAAATTTTCTGGTTGAGCCAATGTCTTTTTTCCTGGATGGTTTTGATGATGTAGCTAATGATGTACCTTGGCTAGTTGGCTGACTAGCAGAAGGAAAAAATACACTAGACTGAATGAAGGTTTCCCGAGTGATATTATTCTATTCAATTTGGTGTAAGACAATTATTTTTATCAAAAAATGATGAAATATATTTGTATGATGGTCCTCTCCTTTGCTTTTCACCTTTTCAACCATTTTACTGAGGCTCTTACATAGGAAGTAGGATAAATTCATTGGCTTCATGGTTGTGAAATGTAATAAAATCATAACATGGTATTGATAGAGAGTGGAGAACTTGCCTTCACATGTGAAGTATTTCATAATAATCTTCATCAAGGGTAATTATCTGTCCAATAAATGCCTCATGGGAAAAACATGTGTAGGAGCCTCCCTGTGTGATTTCAAGAAGGGTTTATAGCTATGAAGATCTAGCTGTGATTTATTGAATCAAATTTACCCCTTACTAGGGATCCCTATGGCTGATGCAATGCTTTCTGTTGATATAATGAACTTCACCCCTGCAATTACAACTTTATCCTTCTTGAGTGAAGTAGAAAACAAACTAGTAAGCTTAGCATTGTAACCCATTTCTTGAATTTTTTTTCAAAAACCTAAACAACCAACATCTTCAAATGTTTTTTTGATGAAAGGAGATGCCATTATTTCCTTGGTATGTAGTGGCTCAAACATGTTTACTTTTCCTCCTTTATTATAGGTCTTCTTCTCTATATCACTGCTCATAGTATCCATTTTGACAATATTTCCTTGGCTGCAGTGGAAAATAGGGGATTTTAGCAGTTTTTTTTATGAAAGGAGATGAAGGGGATAATACCACTCTAAATTCTTAATAAAATTCGAAGGTCTAGGGAAGGGTGTGGGAAATTTAATGGGAGTGAAATTGGGTGGAATGAGAAATGAAAGAAGGGGTCAGGAAAAATGGATTAAATGTATAGGCCTACATAGTAGTAAAACTGTAGCGTAAGCCTAGGGTTTAGTGAGAAAATGATGCATTAGGGTAAATATGTAGTGGGAAAGGGTTAAGGAGGGTAATTTTAGTGTGATTTAGAGTAAATCATCTAAAATGAATGTGATTTTTAGTGTTTTCATGCCAAAATATGATAGAGGTGATAGATGCATTGAAAAACCCTAGCTGTGAATGATTTTTAAAAATTTATAACACGTAGAGGCAAGGAAATGATGATTATTGATGCTAACCTTTCAAGAAAGGGCTAGAAAAACAAAACAGAGGTGTTAGTATGAATTCTTCGTCGAAGTGTACGAAAAAGAACCACTTTAGCTACGCATAACTAATAGCCCTAACAACAATAATGGCTGCAAAACATCTTCAGATCTGCAATTAGTGGTTAAAGTGCTGCAACAAACAGATCTATAAATGGAAAGACATTAAGCGGTAAAGTAAAGAGTTTGCTCCATGCATCCAACAGACAAGACAAGAACACGATTTTTGAATGAATTTTTATATTACAGGGCACCTGGGAGGAAACAAGAAGGTGTATCGAGATCTCCTCAATGGGATGGGTTCTTTGTAGTCCTCAGCACTTCAGATCTAAGCTTTCTCTCTCTTGTAGATGTAGAAAACCCAATGTAGAAGGTAGAGCTCAATGGGAGCAAAATGGCAGAAATGAGACCAAGTGTATAGATCCCGAGTGATCTAATATGCAACAAAAGGTGAAGAATGAAGGGGAAAACCCTCCTATTTATAACAAAATATTGGGTCATTCTAGATCTTGGTGCATGATTAAAATAATGTTAACCAAATCTAGATCCAACTCTATGGAATATTTTATTATTATTTGTTGGAGGGAAAGGGACTTTGACTTGGGTCAAAATCCCTTGATTAGTGAAGAATAAATAAATAAATGATTTATTTATCCTTTTAAAGAAGTGGTTGAGATATAATCAAATAAATAATGATTTATTTAATTAATAGTGGTTGATTTGGTCATATTTAACAAGGAATATTATTTAAATAATTATTCCTAGAAAATAATAAGATAACTATGGGTGTATCTCATTAATTTCTTTGTTTTTGGGTTAAACATGACTGAGAATAATAATTAAATTGTGGTTTAATTAATTATTCCTTTTGGGGTTTCCTTAATTAACATAGTGAAAGCAGTTTTACTTGGGGTAAAACTGGTCTTACATGGTGTACTTGGGTCCATCTAATAAGAAAAGGTGAGATGACCAAAAAATGGTGTAACAGATTGCCCCCTAGCGTGCGAGTGTCAGGAGCAAATCGTATGACCGAAGTACGTTGTAAGAATACAATCACCAGACAACGAAAGGGGATGTCAGAGAGAGAAGTGTGAGGTAGATAGTGTGCTGAAGGACTAGACCCTAAGGAGACGAGACTCGCGGGTGCAACAAGTCTCTTTTTATGAGAGGGTACCTGTGCTGAAGGCGGCGGGGGAGGCATACCTATGCCCGCCGTGACAAAGTACAAAAGAATAGTGTGTCCAGTAAACAAGGGACCGAACCATAGAGTACAACTGGCATAAACAAAGGCCAGATAAAAATACAATGAAGAGTCTCACATACATGCTGTGCCTGGGACAACAGCCAGGACTAGTACAATAATATCTGAGTACATGAGATAAATACAACCCAAATGCCCCCTGTAAATGGGGAAGGGCTCACAAAATCTGACTGATACATGCAAATCATGGAGGCGCTGCAGGTGGCTAAGGCCAACATCATCAAAATATGGAGCGGCATCAAAGGCTGCAATGAAGAGGTCATCCGGGCATGTGGGGGGCTACCTGCAGGGCCACCCCCTCATGAGGGCTGAGACATCTCACACACGCCGGGGAATCATCAAGAGCTGCTGCTGGGTCACTGGACTGTCCAGTATACTCATCTCGATCATGCTGAAAGGAGCTGGAGAAGTAATCAAGTCAAAGGGAAGTGAAAGATCCCCTTGCCTGATCCGAGGCACCGAACAAGAGTGGAAGTTGGAACCAAGGTACACCACCCTCTAGACCTTGCTTCTGGAATAAATGCGCTGATGTCGACAGAAGGAGGTCCGCCGTAGGTGAGGCAATAAGAGACCCTCAACTAAGGCACGAGAGAAGAACAATAGAGCGACAGACAGACTGACACCAATGATGATAGTGGAAAGGGGAAGGAGGGAGTGGCGAGTGGACGACTTCCCTTGTTAGAGCATAAAGGGCATGAATGACATGGCAGCGACTGACACAATATCGAAAGGGATAGGGGACAGTGGGACTGGAGGTCATGATATGCGACACAAGAGAGGAACCAAGCAAAGAAGGATGGAGGGCTATAGTGGGGTGCAAAAGGACGCAGGATAGACTCCATGAATGCAATGATGACTCGACTTGGATGCTCTAAACAAGGGCGACTGTAGAGTGCTGCCACACATTAAAGGCCCCAATGGGGGGTCATAGAAACATGAGTACCAAGTGGGCACTCATGAAGAAAATCAACACGAACATGGATAAGTAAGGGGGCGATGTGGTGCCCCAAGTACAAGTGTCGTAAGGGAGGAAATTCGATTTTAAGGAGTGGTGAAGTGACCCTTCGTGGAAAAAAGATGTCCGGGTGAAGTATCAAATCACCAAAAACTAAGTAAAACCCATTTGAGAGCTCGGTGAGATCTATCCAGCGGTGCTGACGGTTCGTCGAACGGGGCTACGGTGTGGTCGCGGCAGTCGAAAGAAGAAACAGGGGTTCTCTTTTAATGAGGCAGTTTTCCCTCCAAAAGCATTCATTTGCTATTGTTGCTGTGGTGAATGTGGAGAGGAGAGAAGGCCCTAAATCTTGCGGCGAACGTAGCGGACAAACCGACCGTTGGATTCGAGATCTGTCGGTTGGAGGCGAGAGGCCTAACCTTGCTCTTGCATTTTGATGGATTACATTTGCAGTTGAGGGCCCAAAACCCCCAGAAACAGCCCCTCCTTCATCTCTATGGCAGGGTCGCACTTTTTGGGGCAAAAAGTACGACCCAGGACGCAGGTATTAGGGCAACAAGTGCGACCTGGTCCAGAAAATGGCAGAAAACTGCGACCTGGGAGATGAGGGGGGTTTGGTGCTGTTTTATGGCTGGGAGTTGGATTTTGGTGAAGTAGAAAAAATGAAAAAATAGATGCTGGCTATCCTTACAAATCCTTACAAATGATGTAAGGGCCTAGCCATAATGAGTCAAACTTCCCATGACCTAGGACATCATGGGCCTGGTCATATACTCGAACAAGGTCGCCTTCGCGAAAAGTGCGAGGTTGGACTTTTCGGTCATACTGAGCTTTGGTGCGTTTTTTGGCCGCTTCCATGGTTTGCAAGGCAACACGGCGGTCTTCGGAGGCACGCTCAAGCATGATAAGTCATTGTTCTAGCGGTGGGGTGTCAGGGAGAAGTTCAACGGCTAGTTGTAGAGAAGAAATTTCACACTTGATTGGTAAGACAACCTCCTCTCCAAAAACGAGGTGAGGAGGGTTATGGTTGGGGGGCAGAGGTGCCCCCAAGCATGGTGTGGTCATGCCAAAATGTATCTAGAAAAATGGGAATCTAAACACATTTTAATGATGTGGTGTGCCATTTGTTCTGGTTATGGTTATGCAGTTTTGAGAAAGGAAATGGAGGATTACCAATCTCTTTTGGGACTGCATATAGGGATCAAATGGACTTTAAGTTTCCAAATTGGCATACCTGGTATCACTATCCCAAAAGGAGGATTTGGAGATAATGAACTGATGCTCTCGTAGAAAAGCTATAGGTTGGTCAACAATAATGTCGAAGAGACTGGGTTGCTGATGTAAGATGAGGGAACGATAAGGGGTATCGTCCCGAGAGTGATCTGAAGTGATATGGGACTCTAGAGGTTTGTCTAAATGTGGAATAATACTGGGTCTAGAGTCAGCACGACCAGATACACTAGGAGAGTGGTGGAGAATGGCGTCTCGTGGTCTCTCAAATGTGGGTGCCCCCTTACCCAAACATTGGGTTTTGATGTAATGGCCACAAGGTGGATGTGGTGTCAACGCATGGGTTCGATGTAAGGGGGAATAGATAAAGTCGGGGGTGGGAATTTCTTCCATAATGTCGTCATCGTGATAGAAGATGGGGTGACTGGTGGAAGAAGAACCACCTGACATGGTGAAGTGGCCTGAATCATCATCATGAGAAGAGAGGTTCACATGCGCATCGTCACAATGGGTGACCGAAGAGTAAGTAGATAACGGATCTACCGATGTTGAGCCCAAGATGACCGATGAAGGAAGGTCAAGCGAAACAACAGGGGAGGATTTAGATGGAACGTTCCCCAATGGTCTCATGGATGATGACAGGTACAAAATGGTGACTGAGGGCTCCGTTGGCTTAAAAGCGGGAGGCGGAATGTGAATGTCCTCTGGTCCGATCGAAGTGGCCTTGAATTGGCGGTACAAGTCCAAGGAGGAACGGTACTCATCAAGGCGGGGACAGAGGTGGGTGTAATGGCCGTGAAAATCGCACAAGGCACAAGGGTGGTTTGTGCGCAAGTGTTTGAGTTTTGGGAGGGAGTCGGGGATAGTGACATGGACTTCTGGGAGATCAGGGTCGGGGAATGTCTCGTTGACCAGAAGCTTGAGGTGGGGAAATTTAGGACACATGTGAGTGGCATGACCGAGGACATCACACAAAGCGCATCGAATGGCGGGCTTTGGTGGTCGTGGGAGGGTAAGGGATGTCGGGGGGTCCGGATCTTGATGGGTTGCCCCCTTTCGGGCTTTGCCTTTCTTCCCGGGAGCCGTCGCAATAGGAGAAGGGTCCTGTGGAGGTGCTGGGGGCACAGTGGCTATGGAGGAAGCAAGGGGGACCGGTTGACCCGGTGTCAAAGCCATATAAGGTTTGGGGTGACCAGGGGGGGTGGCGGCTGGGGGGTCAAGGTACCAGACCGGAATGCCCAAGGTCAAGTTAGGGAGAGAGAGGGTGGCCATGACGGGGACGGAATACACTCCAGGAGGGGGAGCCAAGAAGGGGATCTGTCCAGCAGGGTAATGACCAGGAGGTACGGCTCCGAGATGGTTAAGGCTAGGGGGAACCGAGCCGGGAGGATAAAGAGGTTCGGGGATACCAGCTGTAGGGGGAGGGCCAGAAGGAGGAGGTCCGGCTGGCTGAGAGGAATGGCTAGGAGCGGGTTGCGGAGGGCGGGGGGAAGGTTGCGGACTAGCCGAGGCAGGCCGCTTACGGGTGGCCTGAGACGATTGCATCATGCAAACATTCGACAAGCTGGGATCAGTAACAGGAGGGGGGGGAAGATGAGTGAAAGTACCAAGCAGGGTGGAATCTTTATAGACGCCGGGGGAGACACTGGTCAAAGAATCGACGGTTTTCTTGTTGGCTACAGAAGAGATGGTCGTCTCGGAGGAGGTCTGAGACGGCGGCTCATGATAAGATAGTTGGTCAATGGTGACTATCTTCCTATTATGTGGAAAAGACATCTTGCGGAAAACCGCGGATGGGATAGCAGACATGGCATAGGTGTAGCTTCGCCCCAATAGAATGTTGTAGTCTAGGGGGGCGTCAATGACTTCGACGTCAACGCAAACAGTCTTACCGGCGAGGGTGATGGGACAGTTACGAAACAGGCCAATGGGCTGGGAGGCATGACCGTCCCACGCTCTAAGGGTGATTGTGGAAGGGGCCAGCTCAGGGGATCCGAGTTGCTTCCAAACCGAAGCGGACATCACGCAGGTGGATGCCCCCTCGTCAATGATACACCGGGAAACGATGGCGTTTCGTATTTTGACTGAGATTTGGAAGGCGACGGAAGGAGGGAGGGGAGGGTGGTCCGATTGAGTGGCGTCGAAAACAATCATCTGGTCGTCAGCAGGATCTACGGCGCCCACGACAGATAGTAGAGCCTTCTTTTGGGAAGGGCATGATTGGAGGAGTTCCAGTGTGGAAATGACAGCAGGGGACTGCGCCAAATCATCTACTATGCTATACGACTGAGCGGCTCGACCGGAAGCAGCATTTCGGCGTAATGGTCCCTTTGGAATCTTTGGATGAACCTCAACTTTGGGTTGAGGGATGTGTAAGGGGCCATTGGATGTCGAAAGAGGCTCTGCAGAACCTGAAGAGGGGGGCTCGGGGGCAGACTGAGCAAGAGGCTTGGGGTACTGGCGAGACCGAGTTTGAAGGTTAAGGTCGACGGTGAGAGGCGGATCAGAGTTCATCATGAGGATCTGGTAATTGGAGGAACTAGAAGGGGAAGGTGGAGTGGCCACCTGTCCGTCAGGTGGTTGGGTAGCCATGAATCCCTGCTGTGCATCCACCTGCGCTTGAGGGGGCGGGGAGCGCTGTTGCAGGGGTTGAGAAGGCAAGGGAGGCGAAAGGGCATATGCCGGAGGAGTTGGCGCGCTAGGCTGTGGATAAGGGTAATGGTTAGGTTGGGCAACATTGAGGTAAGCAGGAGGTTGGGCAAAAGGATGAGGCATGCCGTATCCTGGATGCATGCTACCGGGAGGGGGAGAGGTGCAGGAAGTAGTGCCCCCTCCCCCAGGAAAACCATAGCTCATGTGAGGGTGAACGGATGGATGAGAGATGGGTCCAATGATACTGTTGGCGGCATGAGGTGCCCCCGGTGTATGGGCATCATTGGGTGTGGGAAGATCAGGTAGGACAGTAGGATCATAACCTGTCTTAGCGTAGATCAGGTCATACTTTAACGCCATTTGGAGGGCATCTTCTTCGGTTTGAGGAAAATGGGATGCGACATCTTTCCCGATAGGGGACAAAAGAGATCTAAGGAACCAGTCCATGTAGACACGGTCTTCGAAGGGAGGAGATTGGCATAAGCTCCATCGTCTTCGCCATTCCTGGACATGGGTAGAAAGGCGGGTCGAAGAGGTTTGCTTGAAGGAAGTCAAGAGTTCGATACCAGTGTCATAACGAAGGGGAAGCTGGAAGAAAGATAAAAAAGCCCGGGCAAGAGTTGCAAAGGTGGTATGGGAGGAAGTGGGCTGGTCAACATACCACTTAGAAGCTTCGCCTGTAAGCGTGCGTTGGAACAGTCTAAGACGAACGGAGTCATCGATAATGGAGGTAGATGAACACCACATGTGGAAAGATCGAACATGATTTGAAGGATCTTCTCCAGCACGACCTTCAAACTTTGGGATGTCGGAAGGGAGCTTTGTCGGCATAGCGGGCCAACTAGCGTCATGATGTATAGGGTCGTTTATCAACCGGTCTAGATCGGGGAGGCTGAGGCCTGCCAAGAAGGGGAGCACGGGTGAAGCCGAGGTAGTTCCTGTGGTGGTTCTGCTAGTAGTAGTCCCGGCATTAGGGCCGGGATTCCTGCTAGTGTTAGGCCCTGGACCAGACATAGTGGAGGTGACAGGGGGAAGAACCAGAAGGAAAAGGAGAGCCCAAAGAATCAGCGAAGGAATGGCTCGACGATGGTGGGACGGAGCAGGTCGATCGACCGGAGACAGAGGGTGAAGGCCAAGGAGGCTCCGGGAACGGCGCCTTGGGGGCGCAATGATGACAGGAAGAAGGAAACCGACAAGGGCAGAAAGGGACAGAATCAAGAAGGTCAAGGGCAGATAAGGTGCAGTGACGATTGATTTTAGAGTCTTTGCCAGGCGGTGTAAACTAGGCGCTTCTTCACTTAGGGTCAGTGTGTGGTGTGCGTTAATTTTAATTTTTAAACCCTTTCCGTTGTTGAGAGAAAAAAAGTGTGCTGCGTAGCTGAAAATAAACCTACAGAGAACAGAGTAAAATGCTGAAATAACAGAAAAATAACAGCTACGTATGCATCTGTCTAACCCAAGAAGGTGGGTCTCTCAAAACTATGCTGAAAAGAAACGGAAAAACTATGGAAACACACACAAAGGAAGCTCAACAGATCTAGGGTCAAAGGGGACAGAGATCTGGAGGATAAAGCTGCAGACAAGGGGTGCAGATCACAGCCAAGGGACAGAGGCAAGGTGGCTGGAAAAAGGGAAATCAGCAAAAAACCGGGGGGAGGGCAAGGCAGAGGCCTTTAGCAGAGGTCCACACAAAACGACAAGAGGTGATTTGAAAGGAAAAGAGGATGATTTCAAAGGATCTGAAAGTGAGGTAACAGATCTGGAAAAAGAGGGGGCTGAAGCTCTGAAACCGACGGCTGAAACAGCTGAAACTCTTCCACAAAAAGTGGAGGGTACTAAAGCCCTAAGGGGGTGGGTTCCCCGCACCGATGGGTTTTGGCCCCGCCCCGCCGGCTCCCCGACGGAAGGCACGGCGGAACCCGGAAAAATTACGAGGAAAAATGCGGAGAAAAGGCGGGTCGCGGGTTCGGCCCCGATCTAAGTTGAGTCGCCGAAGCCAGGCTGAAAAGTGCGTCCAGGTCGCAGGTTTTTGGGCCAAAAGGTGCGACCCCCCCGTTCCGGCTGTTTCGGCGGCAGATTTTCTGAAAAATTGCCGTCTCAGGTGCGGCTGGTGTCGCTTACCTGCGCAATAGGGCCGGAAACACACGGAAGTTAGAAATTTTAGGTTTTTAGGGTTTTATGTGAGAAAAATGACATGAAAAGAGAAAAACTAAGCAGCTAAAAAAGAAGCCCTAGGGCCTGAAGTAGCTGGATATGCAGGAATATGAAAAACGACAGCGGTCGTAATTTAAAACCCGTGTGGAGTCGCCATTTGTTAGTATGAATTCTTCGTCGAAGTGTACGAAAAAGAACCACTTTAGCTACGCATAACTAATAGCCCTAACAACAATAATGGCTGCAAAACATCTTCAGATATGCAATTAGTAGTTAAAGTGCTGCAACAAACAGATCTATAAATGGAAAGACATTAAGCAGTAAAGTAAAGAATTTGCTCCATGCATCCAACAGACAAGACAAGAACACGATTTTTTTGAATGAATTTTTATATTACAGGGCACCTGGGAGGAAACAAGAAGGTGTATCCAGATCTCCTCAATGGGATGGGTTCTTTGTAGTCCTCAGCACTTCAGATCTAAGCTTTCTCTCTCTTATAAATGTAGAAAACCCAATGTAGAAGGTAGAGCTCAATGGGAGCAAAATGGCAGAAATGAGACCAAGTGTATAGATCGAGAGTGATCTAATATGCAACAAAAGGTGAAGAATGAAGGGGAAAACCCTCCTATTTATAACAAAATATTGGGTCATTCTAGATCTTGGTGCATGATTAAAATAATGTTAACCAAATCTAGATCCACCTCTATGGAATATTTTATTATTATTTGTTGGAGGGAAGGGACTTTGACTTGGGTCAAAATCCCTTGATTAGTGAAGAATAAATAAATAAATGATTTATTTATTCCTTTTAAGGAAGTGGTTGGGATATAATCAAATAAATAATGATTTATTTAATTAATAGTGGTTGATTTGGTCATATTTAACCAGGAATATTATTTAAATAATTATTCCTAGAAAATAATAAGATAACTATGGGTGTATCTCATTAATTTCTTTGTTTTTGGGTTAAACATGACTGGGAATAATAATTAAATTGTGGTTTAATTAATTATTCCTTTTGGGGTTTCCTTAATTAACATAGTGAAAGCAGTTTTACTTGGGGTAAAACTGGTCTTACATGGTGTACTTGGGTCCATCTAATAAGAAAAGGTGAGATGACCAAAAAATGGTGTAACAAGAGGCCTATAGTAAAACTGTAGCGTAAGCCTAGGGTTTAGTGAGAAAATGATGCATTAGGGTAAATATGTAGTGGGAAAGGGTTAAGGAGGGTAATTTTAGTGTGATTTAGAGTAAATCATCTAAAATGAATGTGATTTTTAGTGTTTTCATGCCAAAATATGATAGAGGTGATAGATGCATTGAAAAACCCTAGCTGTGAATGATTTTTAAAAATTTATAACACGTAGAGGCAAGGAAATGATGATTATTGATGCTAACCTTTCAAAGGAGTGCAAGAAAACCTGATTTTCTGACCTAGAGCACTGAAATTGGCCTTTCAACTCTTGAACTCAAGATTTTATGTGAATCCACATAAAGGTAGCGAATCTATTGATAAAGGTAGCATAGGAGAAGTTTAGGTACCTTCGGGGATGAGTGAGAAAATTTCAAAGTTGTGGCAATGTTTGTAGAGTTGATTTGAAGCTTCACACTTCAAACTATTGCAAATAAGAGGCTTTCCAAAGGCAAGTTTACCATAAAGGTAGAGAGAGACAAAAACGCTACGTTTATGGCATAAAGGTAGCGAAATGATGATAAGGGTAGAGAAATTGCTGATATGAAATAATTTGGAATTCCTTGGAAAATTATGACTGATATGAGGTTGAAATTAGATTATTCTATTGGGGAGGTTAAATGTCAACATGAAATGAGAGAATAAAATGCTTTTTTTGGTCTTTATATCCTTGAAAATACCCCTTTTTTCTTGGAAATGAATCAAAAAGACAAATTTTGAATTTTTGAACCTTTTGAAACTTGAACCATTTAAGAAAAATTGTATTTATGTTATTCCCTAGGCATGCTAGCTCCGTCTTTAGAGTTTTATGAGTGGGATGAAGGGTTAGAACCTTGTCTAAGGTGAAAAAATGAAAAGTTTCAAAGGCATATTATAAACCCTAGAAAATGATCTATATGAGGTGGAGTGACATAACCCTAGACCTTAAAATATGATGATGGAGATGACCTTGAAAATGATGATGGTGATGAATAAGATGAGGTAGAACCACTCTTAACCTAGACCTCTTCAGTGACCAAAAATATTTTATGAAAATTTGTTTGAAAAAGTAAAAATAAAAATAAAAATTGACCTATGACTTTAAGAAAAAAACTGAAATAGTTATTTTTTATCACTGACATACTGACACTAACAGGTTCAATGAGATCGAGCCCTAACTCCTTATACCCCGATCTCATTGGGGACATGCAAAGAAAGATTGAGAAAGAGAAGACCGCTTTGATACCACTGATCCAAATTTATGCAAGAACATAATAGAATACATAAATAAACATAAATGCAAAGATGCAATAAAAAATATAATTCATTTCATTAATATAAAATAACTGAAATAAGCTTATAGGCCGAATGGAAATAAACTAGCTTGGGCGATGGTAGCTTATCTCTGAGAAGAGATGTGGTAACTACATCCTCTAAAATGTGTTACAATGAGGCTCAAATTCCTATTTACTAATGAGAAACAATGGAAAACCTTAAACATCCAAAAACCTAACCCTAGGAGATGAAGCACCAAAAGTATGGGCACCATTTGGGTAAATTGGTAAATCAATTTCCCGGGGTCGTAGCTTTTGCATACGATCTCCGTTTGACGCAAACAATATCTCGTTATAAATATCTATCCAAGGAATACAATTTTTGAGTGGAAAACGTGGGTTAAAGACCCATGTTGGCCTTGTTTTTCCCAAAAAACATTGGTTAGGGCCTCAAAATGGTTTTGAAAGTTCAAGACCCAAAAAACTACCAAAAATAGTAAATTGTGCTACAATTAAGGAAACTGAAAAAATGAAAGAAACAATGGTGGGTGTCCAAGTGGAATAGGCAAGTTGCCACAAATATCCACCTGGATCATCAGGATTGAGTCGAATTATGTTGCAACAACTTATATGTTTGTAACTTCACTAGAAACTCATTTTTATGGTGGTCCATTAGTACCACCTGACTACCAATCATTGCCTGAAACCTTTATTGGTGCGTCGACTAGTCCATGGAATTCTCCTTCATCATCTTCATTAAGAATACCATACGGTTCCCCTTTAACAAGTGTCTCACAAGCTATTCCACCTATTACACCCCAACGTTCTTTGGAGCAACAATATGACCCAATGTTTTAGTGGATTGGGACATCTACAATAGCCTACTCCATCCTATACTGGGTACCCTCCTGTTGGGGGTAAGTTTCTGTTGGGAAAAATACTGAGAGGGGGGGGTGAATCAGTATTCAGGGCATATTCAAAAATTTTTACTTTTCCTTACTTAAAAACCCATACGCTACTTTGATGAAGCCAACTAGCGTATACACGCGGATCTCCTTCATTAAACTCGTGTATACACAGAGATCATATTATGTAATTAAATATTTACTTAGATCTATGCAACATTCATTCTTTTGATGTTTAGTTAACAGTAAACATGTGCAGTAATAATAGAATAAATCATCACATATAAGCATCACACATGAACACCAGGATTTTAGGTGGAAACCCAAGTTGGGAGAAAACCACCGCTGCCGTTGCTCAGCCTTCAATATTTTATTATAGAGAAAACATCTTACAACATATGTACTGGCGTAGACTCATACCAGTACGCAGGCACCCACATGCGCTCGTTTACCAGCCTCTCCTGGAAGGGAGCACCGACCCCCTGACTTGTTTACCAGCCTCTCCTGGAAGGGAGCTCTGACCCCTTGATCTCGTTTACCAGCCTCACCTGGAAGGGAGCTACAACCCCCTGACTGAAGGCTACAACCCTCAGCACCACTATGGACCACGTTTCATCAATTTTCACACTGGATCCAAACAACTTCAATAGAGCACAACTTGCAGGCCTCGTTTCATCATATTTTTAGACTGGACCCACTCCACACATTCAAGCTCAATCATACAGCCAAACTGATACAGAAAACTCAGAACTGTAGAATACAGATAGCAGTAACACAGCAGAACAGATCAGACATTTCATACCCCATGCTTCAACAAACCCTAGTTTGAATACGCGCTTTCCTTTCACTGATCCCGCGTATATACGCGCCTTATACCATACAAACCCGCGTATACTTCTGTACATATTACAGAACTAATTTCACTACGCATACGCGCTTTCTCTTCAGCGAAGCCTCGTATATACGTGATTCTTCTGCGGCAAACTAGCGTATGGTTCTTCAGACATTTAGGTCATTGCAATTCTTCAGAATAGACACATCACACATATTTTACCCTTTATGTCAGACAGATGTTCGCCTCATCTCAGATCTAATCATTCCATAAACAGATGTAGAAAATACAAATACATTTCAGATCTAGATTCCCTTCTTCATCATTTTCTTCATAGGTGCTTCATGCATTCAGATCTATCATTCAACTGTAACCCTTTCCATTCAGATATACTTCAGAGAGAAGCATTCATTCAAGCTCAGACATCTTTCTCCCACCCACATCATTTGCACAATGAATTTCTTCTCCTTATATAGGTTTACCCTTTTTCAATACCATGAGCCAAAACCACATCACTTCCGATGGTATTCCTGGATGGGGTCATATAGACGAATCATTACTCAATACAATGGGTCAATACCATGGTGGTTACCCCTGGTTTTGTACTTTATGAGCGCTTTTGCCCATACGCAAATTGTTACGTTATTTCCTGCGTGCATACGCGACTTCTCCTAGACAATTCCACGTATGCCTTGAGACATACTCTTTTCATCATAGATCTAGCACATACTGAATTCCTTTCTTCATTACCTTCTGTACTCACTGTAGATACATCAGATTTACATCATTTAACAAGATCATCAAGACATATTCCATCAATCACAACTTCATCAAGTAGGTTGCCATCATCTTCATCAAGTGGGTTGCTATTCAAGGACAACACTCTATCAAGTGGGTGGCCATCAAGGACAACACTCTGATCATATTGCCAACAATCTCCCCCTTTGGACTTGATGGCAACCACGATGGTGTTTGATCACTACAACAGATAGATACATTAAAAATACAATGACACCATGTCACTCTCCCCATTATTTGACACCATTCGTTTCCTTTATTCAAACACCATGTCACTCTCCCCCTTTGACATCAAGGGCAAAGGGCGGATCAAAACCAACACAAGGTTTTTCTCCTCATGTAGAAGGAAGCGTTCTGCAGATCTGATGTACACTGAAGTGACCAAGCTCCCCCTGAGCTCATGCTAAATATTCAAACATATTTTTCAATGAAGTACATGACTCTATGACCTTCCTATCACCAAAGACTCATACTTACATCAAAGATCTAACCAAGTGGATTTACATATGAGACTCAAGTATCCAACCAAGTGGGTTTACACATTTTGACTCAGCTACCCAACCAAGTGGGTTTACATATTTTGAATCAACTACCCAACAAAGTGGGTTTACAAAATGAACAAGTCCTTACATGACTGAATATTACAATTTTACATCATAGGTCTCAACATGACCTTTTCATCAAATTACAAATATGACTTTTCATGACCAATACCAGAAAGACCTCAAGAGAGATCATATATCAGAACCATCATAATGCCAACAATGCATTATACTCAACCAGGCTAGGGCTCCCCCTGAAAATGTGCATCCGAACATCCTTTCCATATGACCAAGGCTCCTCCTTAGCTTGTGCAACCTGAACACCTTCAACAGCAAGTCATCGGAAAAAATATCTGCATGATCTGTCCTTATCTTTGAATTATAAGACTTTCATCTCAGCAATGAATACTCTTCATCAAAAAGCAAACAGGACTCATCCATAATATTCAACATAAGAAACCATGTATCATTTCATTAGCATGAGTATAACAGAATAATGCTAACATTACAATCATTAGCAGTCAGACTGATGCTCCCCCTGAACCTCTTCTCCTGATATTCAGTTGTCATCCCAATTCTCTTATCATTAATGCATACATGACTGTGTCTGCGGGAACTCGCGTGTATACGCAAATTTTGTTCATCGAACCCGCGTATGGAAAGTGAAGCATAGAAATTTTCACATTCCTTCATCTCCCCCTGAATTTGTCCTTCCTATACCTGTCTTCTTCATATCAGATGCTCTGTCAGAAATACATATAACCAGAATAATCAAATCAACCATGAGAATCATCATACATTGCTCCCCCTGTGACGATACATTACTAATCCTTATAATGTATCTCATATAACTTCTTGCAGTCATTCAGAGAAGTAAGCTTTAGAAGCGGATGACTGCTGTAGGGTTAGTATTCCCTACGTTTCTGACCGGTCCTCCTTCTTTCTCCATCTTTGCTTGAAACTTCTTATTGTGGGCTGGAAATTGTCCAATTTCTCAGATCTATTCATCCTGCATTCTTTTTCCACATGTCCATATTTGTTACAGGCATAACATCTTGCATGACCAGAAAAGTAAGCATAAGAATCATACTGTGTTCTTCTATTCTTTCCTCTATTGCAATCAGCTGCTTTATGACCAAACCTGCTGCATAAAAAACAATATCCCTTAAAGAAACCAGAGTACCTATCTGTGTAGAATCTGCTTGTTTGTGACTGAAACAACCTGCTTCTACAATTTGCTCCAACATGCCCATAATTATGACAATTAAAGCATTCAACATTATTGATGCTTCTATAGTTAGGAGGGAATGGTTTCTTTTGAGAGTTCATGATTGTCGGTTGACTCTTTGCTTCTTTCAACACTTCAGATTTTGTATTGACTTCCTTTGAATCATTAGCATTTTCTTGTGAACTAGATTCTCCTTTGACAGTTTCATGAAAACCAAGACCAATTTTAATAGAGGGAGACCTTTGATTACTCAAAATATTGTCCAAAATCCTAGTACTATCTTGAAACCTCAGAAGTTTAACCTTTTCTTCTAATTTACCTTTGAGAATGTTTACCTCCACCTCCAAGGCTTGGCATTGCTTCTTCACGCTTTCTTATTTCCTCCTTCTATCTTCTACTTGGTTATTCAGATTTAGAATCTCTTCTTTCAACCCATTTTCTTGCTCTCCAAAAGTTTGTAAGAGTTCTTCATTCTTCTTCTTCGATGCTTCGAGATTTACTTTCAGAGATATGTTTTCTGCTTCAAGTCTTGCATTCTTCTTATTTGATTTATCCAGGTCTTCTTTGAGGGAGATGATTTCTGCTTCAAGACCTTCCTTTTCAAACGATTGTAGAGGTTCCTCATTCTTCTTACTTGATGCTTCAAGATCTGCTTGTAGAGAGATGATTCCAACTTCAAGACCTTCATTCTTCCTTTTTGATATTTCGAGATCTGCATTTAGATCGTTGATTTCTACTTCTAGTCTTTTCATTCGATTAGATGCATAAGCATGGAACCTTTGATACTTGTCTATAGATTCACTTTCCTTAGATGATTTTTGCTGATCTTCAACTTTAATCTTGACAGCTTCTTCTAGATCCATACTGTTACTTTCACTATCTTTACCTTTACATGCACAAGAGAGTAAAATACAAGAACAGTGATCAATACCTGTTTCATCTTCTTCAATTTCTGCTATACATGATTTTTGAGGTATCTCCTTTCCTTGAGTAACCTTCTTCTTTTGCTTCTTTTCCATGAGCACTTGTAGAGCTTGGTCATAATCTTCTTCATCTTCACTGGACACTTCATCATCATCTTCATTTGCATAATAATTCTTCCTCTTTTCAAATTGTTTCCCTTTACCATGTTTTTCTCTATAAGGACATTTAGCAGCATAGTGACCAACTCTTCCACAATCAAAACATTTGAAGGGAAGCTTACCTTTGAATTTTCCAGTACCTAGTTGGAGTTTTCTCACAAAATTTGTTTCTTCTTCTTCGGATATATAGCTGGATTGTTTGACAACTTCCTTTTCTTTTCCTTTTGCAGATGCCTTAAAAGCAAATTCTTTGATTTGAGAAGGACCTCCTTGTCTCATTTCAAAAGTAGTCAGAATACCATGTAATTGAACAATAGTAAGAGTTTGCAGATCTTGCCTTTCTTCAATAGCTGAAACTTTAGAGTCAAATTTTGAAGTCAAGGATCTTAAGACTTTTTCCACCAGAGTAGTATCGGCCATGGTTTCACCCAAATTTCTCATTCGATTTACAATATCATCTAGACGTAAAAATAAACTGGCAATAATTTCATCACTATGCATCCTTAAATTTTCATATTCAATTCTGAGAGTTTGGAGTTTTGCACTTTTTACCTTTGTATCTCCTTCATAGCTCAGAATGATTTTGTCCCATATTTCTTTTGCTGAATTTAGCTGCATCACTTTAGCAAATTCTGATTCAGACATGCTTCCTAATAGGACATTGACTGCTTTGGCATTGATTTCATATTTCTTCCTTTCTGCTGCATCAGTAGGAATACTAGCTGGATACTGATAACCTTATTTCACGATTTCCCATACTTCTGCACCAAGACTTTGCAGATATACTTTTGTTCGTACCTTCCAGAATATCAGATTGCTTCCATTGAATAGAGGTGGCTTTATAGACATTACTCCTTCAAGACTTTCCATTGTGACAGATCTCCTTCAAGCGATCAAGCTTCTGCAGAAGAACCTGCTCTGATACCAATTGTTGGGAAAAATACTGAGAGGGGGGGTGGGGGGGGGTGAATCAGTATTCAGGGCATATTCAAAACTTTTTACTTTTCCTTACTTCAAAACCCATACGCTACTTTGATGAATCCAACTAGCGTATACACGCAGATCTCCTTCATTAAACTCGCGTATACACAGAGATCATATTATGTAATTAAATCTTTACTTAGATCTATGCAACATTCATTCTTCTGATGTTTAGTTAACAGTAAACATGTGTAGTAATAATAGAATAAATCATCACATATAAGCATCACACATGAACACCAGGATTTTAGGTGGAAACCCAAGTCGGGAGAAAACCACCGCTGCCGTTGCTCAGCCTTCAATATTTTATTATAGAGAAAACATCTTACAACATATGTACTGGTGCAGAATCATACCAGTACGCAGGCACCCACCTGCGCTCGTTTACCAGCCTCTCCTAGAAGGGAGCACCGACCCCCTGACTTGTTTACCAGCCTCTCCTGGAAGGGAGCTCCGACCCCCTGATCTTGTTTACCAGCCTTACCTGGAAGGGAGCTACAACCCCCTGACTAAAGGCTACAACCCTCAGCACCACTATTGACCACGTTTCATCAATTTTCACACTGGATCCAAAAAAATTCAATAGAGCACAACTTGCAGGCCTCGTTTCATCATATTTTCAGACTGGACCCACTCCACACATTTAAGCTCAATCATACAGCCAAACTGATACAGAAAAATCAGAACTGTAGAATATATATAGTAGTAACACAGCAGAACAGATCAGACATTTCATACCCCATGCTTCAGCAAACCCTAGTTTGAATACGCGCTTTGCACCATGTTCGATCCCGTATATACGCGCAGAAACCACCAGGCACGGAGTTTATCACTTTAGCACCTCTCAAGTATATATTACGTGTCTAATTTCACTACGCATACGCAGCCATCGAAGCCGCGTACATACGCGCTTCTTCTGCGGCAAACTAGCGTATGGTTCTTCAGACATTTAGGTCATTGCAATTCTTCAGAACAGACACATCACACAGATTTTACCCTTTACGTCAGACAGATGTTCGCCTCATCTCAGATCTAATCATTCCATAAACAGATGTAGCAATTACAAATACATTTCAGATCTAGATTCCCTTCTTCATCATTTTCTTCATAGGTGCTTCATGCATTCAGATCTATCATTCAACTGTAACCCTTTCCATTCAGATATACTTCAGAGAGAAGCATTCATTCAAGCTCAGACATCTTGCTCCCACCCACATCATTTGCACAATGAATTTATTCTCCTTATATAGGTTTACCCTTTTTCAATACCATGAGCCAAAACCACATCACTTCCGATGGTATTTCTGGACGGGGTCATATAGATGAATCATTACTCAATACAATGGGTCAATACCATGGTGGTTACCCTTGGTTTTGTACTTTATGAGCGCTTTTTCCCATACGCGACTTGTTACGTTATTTCCCGCGTGCATACGCGACTTCTCCTAGACAATTCCGCATATGCCTTGAGACATACTCTTTTCATCATAGATCTAGCACGTACTGAATTCCTTTCTTCATTACCTTCTGTACTCACTGTAGATACATCAGATTTACATCATTTAACAAGATCATCAAGACATATTCCATCAAGCACAACTTCATCAAGTAGGTTTCCATCATCTTCATCAAGTGGGTTTCCATTCAAGGACAACACTCTATCAAGTGGGTTGCCATCAAGGACAACACTCTGATCATATTGCCAACAATTTCCTCCATATACTGCTTATTCCTTAGCCAGGGGGAATGTTCCAATATTCTAATAAAATGCTACAACTTGGTGATCCATCCTATTTAGTCCCTCTTCTTATGGGTCCTCTGTTTCTAGGAATGGATTCTACAAAACATATTTCATTAAATTTGGAATTTTTCTATTACAAGGCCTTCAACAACATTCATTCTTTTGTAAATTATCATATTAACTTAATTTAAGATAAAAATAATTTAGGAATTTCAAACGAATTAGAGACCATGAATAGGTCAAACATGGGGTTGTTAGGTACAATAGAATAAATTCACAATAAGAGTGTAAAACAAAAATCTTAGAAACAATTTATTTACGGTAAAACATATTAGTATGCCTAGCATCCAAGAAATATATTATAGTTATGGATAACATAATAGAGTCATCGATGTTTGATTTTTGTGTTAGACGACTCTAACCCCGTTTACCATAACCTATTGTACTTTCACCAAGAGGAGAAAATTATAAGAATTGTTAATGGGGAATAATTAAGAGTGAAACACAACTTAATATGGATTTTAGTTGAAATTTATATAGTCTTCATGCTCTTTGATTATTAAATAATTAATGTAACTACTAATAATTTATCATTAAAATATTAATTTTGAATATTAAATATGTACTAAAAGTCATTTATCTATTGCACATGATTTTCCGTGTCACAATCTCAATAAACCACTTAAAACCCATTATCAATAAACTCTAATTAGTTTTGTAAAAGATGTATCTTTACTTACATTAAGAGATTTATTTCGAAAATATAATATTACATTTATAAACTTATATCAATACATATAACTAAATGGAATACAATAAATAGCTTCATGCCTTGTTAGCTTCTATGAGATTATTTTAATTACAAATAGTTTATTTAATAATTGATTTTTACAAAATGTTAATCTTAATGGGAAAATCATGTCATATGGTGGAAAAAAGTTTAAAGTCTATGTTCATTTGTGACACAGGTCTTGAATGAGCCTGAATAGACTACTTAATGCTTGACATTATGAATTAATTAATCCAATGATGTTTTAATAGAAAACATTTTTTTTACAAAGTTTTCTTTTAGAAATAACAATGTCACATTTATACATTCATATTAAACCACATGAGAGGTAATAAAGATGTTCATTTTTCATGCAATTCTTGAATGAGCCCGAATAGTCTACTTAATGCATGACATTATGAATTAATCAATCCATGCTTTAATAAAAAACATTTTTTAGATAGAGTTTTCTTTTAGAAATAACAATGTCACATTTATACATTCATATTAAACCACATGATAGGTAAATAAAAATCAATCGATTGTTTCTTGACTTATCGACTTATATGGCATGATTTTATATAAAAGTAATTGATTTAAAAAATTTTAGATAGAAAAAATTATCGATTGAAAATATAATAAACCACTTAGAACTCATCATCGATTGATTTTAAATTATTATTTTTTCTAATAAATGTATCTTTAATTACATTAAGAGATTTATTTCAAAAATATAATACATTTATAACCTTGTATCAATGCATATAACTAAATAGAATTTAATATGTCATGCTTTATGTCTAGTTGGATTTTATTATTTCAATTATAAATGATTTATTTATGAATGGAAATTTACAAAATGCTAATAGGGATGAGAAAATCAAATGGTGTATGTTGTAAAAGGTTTAAATACATTTATTTATGACCAATATCTTAAGAGAACTTGAGGAATCTACTTACTATTCATTAGAAATTAATTATTTCATGTTTTGTTAGGAAAAACATTTCATTTTACATGGAGTTTTATTTCAAACAAACAATGTCGCATTTATACACTTATATTAAAATTCATGATAAGCAAATAAACGTTGGTAAATGGCTTTATATAGACCACTTATAACTTACTATCCAATACTTTTAATTTGTTTTATAAAAAATATATATTTGTTTACAATAGGAGCTACATTTCAAAAATATATCACATTTATAACCTTCCATTAATGCATATAACCAAAGAGAATACAATAAATAGCTTCGAGTCATGGTGGATTCTATGAGATTGTTTAAATTACAAGTAAATTATTTAAGAATTGAAAATGAAAATATGTTAAAATGGATGGGAAAATAAATGTCTTATGGTGCAAAAAGTTTAAATACAAACATTTATCATCTATCTATTTAATTAATCTAGATGGCCCACTTAACATGTTTTTAATTATTTTTTCCATGTTTTATTAAGAAGAGATTTTTGTTTTACATGGACTTTTATTTTAAAAAAAATACAATATGAAATTAATACTCATTACGGTAGACAAATAAAGGTCAATAAATGGATTCATTATTAGCTTATATAGGATAGATGATTACATACACAAATAGTTGATTTAAAAAAAATAACAATAAAAAAATTATGGCTCATATCATATGATATCAGTTTATTTAAAATACGAAGAAGAAAAAAAGTAAAAAAAAAAATAAAAAAATTTCAAAGACATAATTATCTATGATAGAGTCTAATCAAACCTTGATATTCCACTTAGCAATCATTATCATTAATTATATGTTTTTATTTACAAATGAAAAATTATTTATTATAGATTTTTATCTCAAACAATGAATATCACATTTATGCACTCATATTAATGCATTTTATAGGTAAAAGGTCAATAACGAACATTGAGTGTTGTTGATTTTCTATATAATATATGATTTTAATTACAACCATTAATTGATTGAATTATATAAATTTATGTAAAATATGGATTGAGAAATCAGATATCTTATGCTTCAAACAGTTCAAATCATTTTTTTATGACACATTCCCATCAGCCTGAATAGCCAATAGTGCTTGTAGCATTTATCAAGTAAACTATTATAATTTATTCAATAAGCATTGCAATTTTGTTTGCAATGAGCTCTATTTCAAAACTTATTTCACATTTATATATGAGTATTATGCATATAAGTAAATACAAGTCAATAAAAATACAATCATGCCTTGATGGTTCGTGTAAGATGATTTCAATGGAAAATAGTTCATTTGAGAACACACATACACACACATATTAGCAAAAAAAAATTGATACAATAAATTCATTGCAAAAATAATTATAAATAATAATAGAAATATATAATAATATAATTGACAATTCCCATTGTAATTTTTTTTTATTAATTGAAAGTTTTTTTTTTTTTTTTTTGTAAATTAGGAGGGACCTTTCTATTTTCTATTGATAAAGATAGGACAGGCTACAATATATAGAATTGTTACTGTGACCTCAACCTGCCCATAGGAAACTAGGTCTATTGGCCATCTGAGTGCATTGAAAGCATTCCAAAATTGAAATTGTCTCATCCTTCTATAAGCCGCATTAACTATCTGTCCTACTACAGCAATATGGACAAGCTTATAACATAGGATTAAGTTCATATACTGTCAAAAACTGCATAGAAGTAAAATACTACAAAGTCTATCCATCTGAAGAAGAAACAGGAGCTGGATCCTTCGCATTTGACCCAGGCATGTCTACCTGCTGCAGCATCTTCTCCATGCGGCCCACCCTGTCATCCATTCTCTGAAGACGGTCGGTTGCTTGATATTGTGTAATTTTAATATGCTGCAGTTGGCTTTGAATATCCTCCAATAGATCTTTGAGATGAGGTTCTATCTTGAGCTGACCTGCTTTGACCTGGGCAAGCTGAAAACTTTGCATAGCTTTTGCCAGAAGACATTTCACAAGCCAATATGTATGAATGGTCTGATTAAATAAGGTAAGATGTCCACGGGTGTTGCCAGGGTCCTGTATGAAATCTAGAATTTCAGCTTTTGTTTCATTATCTTCAGGATCTGTCTGAAGATCTCTTTCCCATCCATGGATTTGTTGGCGTACTGGTGAAGAATTACCCATTATGTAGTTTACTACCAGGTTCTCCAAGTGTTCCTTGTTAGTTTTTCTGTCGCATTTCTGTGGTACATATTCCAGCTGAACCTGCTTCTTGCCCTTGGCAATGTCAGAACGTATGCGACACTTCCCCATGATGAGGGTGTTCCTAAATAGAAGAACATACAGACAGGTGGGAATAGTAAGGCCGGTGAACACATTAATTAAAATGCCTTCGCTAATTCTATGAGTCGACGCGGAAGGGTAGCAGCTCCTGTACAGAGGTTTCAAAACCTTTTTCATATTGCCGAGGACCGCAAACTGTGTGATTCTGGCCCAAGAATCACAGCTAAACTGGGTCGACTTTAGTCCTAAAAGATCGGTCAATTGCTTTTCCAAATCCCAAACCGAGCATGAACTAAATGAAGGCAGAGGGCTTAGGAGCCAAGGAAATCGAAAGTGAAAGTGCCCTGGAAAAAACACTTGGGTATAGGAGTTACAGATGACATGTGGCTAGCTAGGAGAACAAGAGCCAGGAATTGCAGAAGCTGGAGTCTCAGTGACCACATGGCTGAAAAATACCGAATTATTAGGCGTTCTTCTACATCCAACAGGCACTTGGATTCTAACCCACATACTATCCCCAATTTGCAAATGTATTACGAATGAAAATATCGTAGCAGACCCAACAGCCCGAGGACTTTTATGATGAGTGGGTAAGGTTCTAAGGAGGGAAAGAGCCAAAAGTGAACAGGGGTGCCGAAAATAGGGATGGAAAAGGTGCTGCGGGGGAATACGCGACCAGAGAAGTGGGAGTGAAACCCATACAGACTTAAATTGCTTCAACCAGAACGTAGCAAAAGCTATGAACTCCATAAAAATGAGATGGTGGACTGATACATACCCTGTAAGAGAAGCGTAGTTGACAGGATGAGTTGCGCGCCTCCTCTTCGACTCCCAAGCACTTGCATGCACAGAGCGTTGCATGCACGATTGGGGTGAGGGAGGGTGGTTACATACCTGAAACGAAACTTGCCGTGGGCGTACTGACAGAACAGCCTGGCACAGGATAATCATTCCGATGGAGGTGATCACACAATGCAGTGATCTGCAATGACGGTGCTGCATTATGTTTATTAATTTCCCGGAGGGTGGCCTGCCACCATGTTGCCACGATCTGCCAGTTGTTCACCCTGATCAGGGGGTTGGAGGTATTTTTGCACAAGCAACTGAAGAGAATGTAGCTCAATATCCCATATTTCATCATTGGGGCGAGCATCTATGGATCACTCAGTGTGTTGGCACCCCCAATTAGCCAACTAATCCGCTGCAGCATTACCTTTTCGTTTAATGTGGCTGGGGATTAAATACTGAATCTGTTTGAGCAACTTACTTACTTCTTCAATGAGTGCTGCAGTTCTCCAGCTTTGAGAGATTTTCTCCCAAGGTTTTCCCTGTTGTAGCTTTTGGATGATTCCAGTTACCATGGCTGAGTCTCCTTCAACAATAATTCTCTGGTAATTTTCTCTGATAGCTATACGAATGCCCTGCTTTGCCGCCATAAGTTCTGCTTCATTGTTTGTGGCATTCCCCAAGTCAAATGCATAGAACCTGCAGACTGCCACTTGAGATTTACGGAAGAGCCCGCCTGCTCCAGCTTGTCCTGGGTTACCTTTCGAGGCACCATCGTAATTGAGTTTGATAAAGCCCGGTTGAGGAGGTGACCAGTGCTCCTCAATAGTTTGATCAGGTGGTCTATGTTTCCATAGCCCTTGATATAGCATCTGTGGATTCAAATTGAGGTTCTTTAAAATCTGAGCTTCTATCCCCACCGTCTTCCAGTCTTCATTTGACCATCTTTCAACTAGGATGGTTTCACGGATGTTTTCAATATAGCGCTGCCAAATATGGTGCATTGGTAGGACTGTTTCTTGGAATATTCTGTGATTTCTTTCTTTCCATATGTTCCAGAGGAGGAAACCTAGTGAGAGGTTCCATGCTCTATTAATCACTTGACAGTGATATCTTTATTTTCTCCAATTGCTCATGGTTTCTACAATACTTTCATTGTTTTTATCTGTTTGCTTGAACAGGATCTCCAAATTCCTCCAGAGTGGCTGCACCAAGGGGCATGTGTTGAGAAGGTGTTATGTCGTTTCACTATCTGAGTGGCAGAAGGCACAACAAGAAGGGCCTATCATCCCCCGTTTCTGTAGGTTCTCCCAAGTGAGTATCCTGTGATGGCTTAACAGCCATAGAAAGTATTCTACTTTAGGCCAATGCTTCAGTGCCCATATTTTTTTCCACAACGGCCGAGAAATATGCTAATTTTGCTGAGAATGAATATAATATCCTTATTTAGTGGTAAACTGCCCTTTTGTCATGTATCCCCATCTTAGTATATCTGGACCGGAATGTCGTCTGAGTTTTCTTGTTTGTAGTTATTTAGTAAAATTGTCCCATTGTTGCGTTGCTGGGCCTGCCTCCCACCCATTCCTATCTTTCCATTTTCTCCAGAGATCATTATTATGTGGACACCAATAATGTTGCACTAATTTCTGATTTGGTGTATTCGTAAATAGGAAAATTTCCCCTAAGTCTAAGCGAGTAAATTTTTTTTCCCTTTGTTGCCATGAGTCTTCCCAAAAAAGGGCTGTGCCTCCCTCTCTAATCTCCCAAAAGCTGTGAGAGCGAATTAAGTACCTGTTCTCAGTAGCTAAATTCTAGATTAAAGAGCCCTTTGGGACTATATCGATCTTCAATCTTCCAGATATTATGAGTGGCATATCATATTTTGTTTGCTAGATGTTCTTCCACAGATCCAGCCCTCCCATTAGCCAGTGCCACCACAGTTTAGCGCTGAGGAAATTATTCAAAATGAAGGGGTCGCGTAGGCCCAATCCCCCCGCTTCTTTCAGTTGGAGTAGTTTATCCCATGATAACAAAGCCCATTTCCTGTTTTCTTGTGCTCCCTGCCATAATTTTTTTTTAAACACGCAGACCAATTGTGAGCAGATCCCTTTCGGGCATGCTCTGCCAGATAGCTGATATACTGGAAGGGCTTGAAGCACCGATTTTAACATCATAAGTCTTCCCGAAGCATTCATGGCTCTGAAAGCCCAATTCTGTATTCTTTTCTCCACTCTTAGAAGGATATCTTGCCAGTCTGCTCGGCGAATGGAACCTGAATTTAAATACATTCCCAGGTATTTCAAAGGAAAAGAGCCCCTTTGGAATCCTAAGGCCCTAGTTAAATTTTTTTGCATTGCTCCATTACAATTGAAGAAATAGACATTAGATTTATCATTGTTGATCTCAGTACCTGACGCAGCCATGAAGATTTCCAGAATGTTAAGGATTTCTTTGCATTCTTTAAACGACGCCATGAAGAAAAGCAGGATATCATCTACAAATTGTTGATGGGTCAACGGAAGGTGAGGTCCCCACAATTTTAGACCGTGAATCTTCCCTTCTGCTAGATGGGCTTTAATAAGTCTTCCGAGACCTTCTGCAGCAATTATAAAAAGAAATGGGGAGAGCGGGTCTCCTTGACGGAGGCCTTTCGAAATATTGAACGGAGCAGTGGGACTACCATTCAGTAATATGGAAAAATGTGGCGTAGTGATGAATGATCAGATCCATTGGAGCCATCTGTCCTCAAATCAAAAGGCTCTCATTACTTCTATGAGGTATTGCCAACTTATACGGTCATACGCCTTAGAAAAATCCAGTTTTATTTAAAAGCCTCTCTGTTTGTCTTTCGTGAGTGAGTGGATTACTTCTTGGGCGACCACTATTCCATCCAAAATTTGTCGTCCTTTGACGAGGCCAGTTTGTTCCAGAGAGATTATTGTGGGAAGCAAGGGCTTCAGGCGATTAACCATAATCGTGGAGAGAATTTTATAGATTACATTACAGAGAGCTATCGGACGAAAACCCACAGGGGTATCTGCATTTTTATGTTTTGGAATAAGGGTAAGAAATGTTGCATTCAGAGCTGGATAGACTTTCTTATTCCTTCTGGATTCTTCAACCACCTCGTGAATATCAGGACCCATGAATGGCCACGCTGCTTTAAAGAATTCACTTGTAAACCCATCCGGTCCCGGGGCTTTGTTCTTGGGAAGGCTGAGGACTACCTCTTCGACCTCCTGGAGGGTAACTTCTCGTAACAGGGCCAGATTCTGCTCTCTAGTAATCAGTCTTGGAATATGCTGAGTTATATTTTGTATGTTTTCCAGTCTATTTGGGAGAGGTTCCGTTAGGAGATTTTTGAAGTGAGTCATGAGTTCTTGCTCCATATATTCATGTTTCATTAAACGCTCTTTGTTTTTTTCTTTTAGTGAAAAGATTCTGTTATGCTGTCGATGCTGTAGCATAGCTTTATGAAATAATTTTGTATTGCGGTCGCCTTCTTTCAACCAATTAACTCGGGATTTTTGTTTCCACAATATCTCCTCTTGCTTTCGGCACTCCTCTTGTTGACTCAATGTATTCCCTTCCTCCAGTGCCAAAGCCTTTGTGCATCCATGAAGAATAATTTTCTGCTGAATCTCCTTCATTTTATCATTTAGGCGAATTTTGTCTGGTTGGATATTTCCAAATTCGTGGTGATTCCAGCTTTTTATTTCTGTTTTTAACTGTTTCAACCGCAACTGGAAGGAATGAATTTTGTTGTTGCCTCTGACTGGATTTGAGTTCCACCACTTCTTAACATTTTCCATGAATCCAGGGTCTCGTAGTTAAAAGAGCTCGAACCTAAAAGGTCGATTCGAACGGCTTGCCTTCACATCGATCTCCAGTCTGATCGGCTAATGGTCCGATCCTAGAGTTGGAAGAATAGCAGCTTGATAGTAAATATCGAGACTCACTAGCTCTTCCGTAGCTACAAATCAGTCCAACCTGGAGGCTATCTGGTGCCTCTCCCCCCTGCAGTTGTTCCAGGTATATTGCCCATTTACTGTGGGGATGTCTACTAGACATAAATCATTGAGTAACTCTCGAAAAAGAGCCATTTCTGGATCTTCCTGTCGTAGCCCTCCCTTCTTTTCCGAGAGATTCAATATCATGTTGGAGTCGCCACCTAATAACAAATACTTTTCATTATGTAGTGTACTCAAAGTTCGTATGCTTTGTAAAAATTCTGCGTGCTCTCCTGGAATGGGAGGTCCATAAACAACCGATATTAAAATTCTAGCCTCAGAGCCTATCTGACGAAAGGTAGCTATTAATATTCTGGGACAGCTTAGCCATCCTTCTGCACTGACCTCTGTAGTATTCCATAGTATGGCTATACCTCCTGAAGTACCCACCGAGTCAATAGCCATAACTTCATACTTCTTTTTCATTGCTTGCATTATTAACTGTAGCTTCTGCCCCGAAACTTTTGTTTCTTGTAATAGCATGACTTGAGGTTTCTCAGCCTGAAATTTATCTTTCAGATGTCTCTGTTTACCCTTTTTGTTTAGACCTCTTATGTTCCAGGAAAGTACCTTCATTAGGGATTCTTGGGTAGTTGTTGGAATACCATTGTTAACGGTATTATCTTTCCTGTGTTAATCAACATTTCTCCCACTAACTGAATTGATTCCTACAGGGTTGGCCGTCCTCTCTTTTTTGCCGGCTTTGAAGGGGGAGGCGCCTTTTTTCCTGATGCTAGTGCTTGGGTTTCTTATTTGGCTTGAGCTGTAAGATAATGCTCAAAAGTCTCCTTATACAATTTCTTCTGATTGGCCGAGATGAATCTATCATCAAGATTTCGCCATTCAAACAAGAGTTGTTTCAACAGTTTCTCTTTAGCACTCAAATATTCTTTAGTTTGTTCTACCTCCATTGGAATGAGGTCTTTCTCTGGGCTGTCTTCAGATGCTTCCATTTCCGGTCCTGCTTTCCGTTTCGAAGATTGATTTTTCTGTACTGTCTCTGCATGTCCAACTGGTTCCTCCACTGCAATTGCTGAGTCTGACGGTTCACCTTCCTCTTGTAAGACCTCATAACGATTCTCTGTTATGTTTGAACCAGAAGGGTTCTGTTTGGTAGCCAACCCAGGGCGAGGGTTTACAGAACGTTGTTGACGTTTTTTAGTGGATATCATAATGAACCCCTCATCATCTTGCCGTGGTGGTTTCTCTGGGCTAGCGACATTAGAAGGTTGTTGCTCAGGGGCATTTAAGGGGCAGGATTTGTACAGATGCCCATACTCATGACAACGGCGACATCGAAAGGGGATATGCTCGTAATCTAGAAGTTGTTGCCAAACTTTACCTTCATATTCCAATTCTATCATTTCTGGTAAGGGTTCAGAGATATTCATATATACACATATTCTTGCAAAGGATGTATATCGACCCCTGGTAGTGGAGTCTGCTATTTTGACAAAAGAACCTAAAGAATTTCCTATTCCTTGCAAAATATCAGGGTCCCAAAAATCTACAGGGAGCCCAAAAAGCCGAACCCAGACAGGAGCAGCCAAAAATTGCTCCTGTTCGGGGTTATAACATTCCTCCCATTGTCTAAGAAAAATCCCTGCATTGCTGAAAAAATAGGGCCCTCCCTCAAAAATGCGTTCTTTATCTACTAAATTTGAAAAAATAACTGTAAAAAAGCCTTTCGCCCCTAATTTTAGATCAATATGACCTTTGGGCTGCCATTTTGTTTGAATCCATTTCAGTAATTATTTTTCTGAAGGCCAAATTCCTATAAACTTACAGATTAGTGCATGGTTCTTCATATATCCACGATACTCGTCCAGTTTCGTCGCTGGGATAACGAATCTTGGTTTTTTGACAGCCCTCGGCAAGCAGGTTCCTTTCATCTTGGCTTGCCATGCTGCGCCTAATACAGGAGATGTCTGTTGCTGCGCCGTTTCAGGATGGGATGGCCGTTGGGAATGATCTCCACTGACGATATTGCGATAGGAGGGTGGCGGCCCTCCTCCCGAGGATGCAGCCATGGGGAGACCAGTCGTCTCTGGCTTCTCACACTTAGATCCTAAGTAAATCTACTGTAACTTCGTCTCGATCGTGAAACCCTCGTTTCACCGCACTCATAGGAGGATGATTTTGTAACCAATTTTTATTAATGGAAAGTTTTGTTTTTTTCCTTAAAAAAAATAAAATTGAAAATTCCCATATAAGATTCCAAAAGATATAAAATCATACAAGTTGATTCAGAAAAACTATGTTCAAATTGCATTAAAAAATTGGAAGTACTTGTGAACAAATTTATAAAAAAAATATCTTCATCCACTACAATGAAGTACATGTTCTATTGAACATTCGAATGTACTCACATTTCTCTTTCATACGATGAAGTGTCTTAAGAAAGGGGAATAAAATATGCATAAGCCAAGTATCTTGCTCTTTTCCTGTATAGGCTTTTATCAAGATGTGGTTTGATCGATATCCGATGAATTGAGAAGTATGCTTTGTTGTATCTATTAGCAATACATTCGATTCTCCATAATTATCTCCATATTGGGACCACACACCAGTCAACCTTTTCTCATAAAATTGTATTGTCCTCCCTACTTCTAATTTTGTTTTCAAATGACAATGAGACCTGTTCCATGCGAATTTAAAGTCCTCTATATCAATATTTGAAATTTCAAGTACTCATTGGATGTAATTTTCAGTGAAATTTAATGTCCATATTGCAACATCATAATTTTTTAAGCAATATTTTAACAGTTCTGAATGAAAAGGCCATAAAAAATAGGACCTATCACCGAACTACCAATCTGGTTCTCTTTGAATATAACAATTTTGTTCATCTTTGGTGTACGATTGGAAGAAAAATCCTTCCATTTCAAATATCAACAACATAATTTGACTTATAGTGATGCCCATTTGCATCTAAAATTTCACTGCAACCACACATATGATATTAACATATCTCCACTTCAACATTTTATTGCTTAATGATATAAAAACCTAACATTTCAAAAATGATGTTAATATTTATTATGAATTAACGGTAATCACAAATTATAATTACTAGCCCCAGTAAAGTGAACAAACTAACTATATGTTTACTTTATACGTACAACCTAATACCTTTATTTAATTTTCTTGGAATAAGCAAGTCTTATAGGATCACATTGACCCACCATTTAAATCATTGATTTTAAGTCTTATAATTATTTGTTTAATTTGAATTGAAAGATATAATTACAATGGTTGCAATTAAACAAACTAATTATATATTAGTTTCCACATGTAATATAATACAATTTTTAAATTTCAAACCTACTTAGTTATACGCTCTAGAGTCTCTAATTTAGTTTCTTTTGGTGCTTCTTTTAGTAAAGATTCTATGTCTATTGTTGGGGCTACATACATCCTAATATATTAATTCAACTTATATGAAATATTTTTTTTTATAACAATGCAGTGAACCATCATTTTCATTACTAATTTCAAAGCCTGTATAATGATAACTTAAACCACAATTGAAAAAAATAATTGTAATGTTTCAATTCAAATAGAACAATTATCTATTAATTTTTACATACAATCTAATCCATTGTAAAAATTTCTATGGCATGAGAAATTTTGATACGAAAACATTAAACAACCATTAAAATCAATAATTGTTATCAATACAATAATATCTCACAAAAATAAAGAACATAAAATTATTGTATTCTACTTTTGACAAACCAAATCAACAATTCTTTTATTAGTATTGTGAAATAGAAGTTAACTTAAATTTAAAAGAGCTACAAAATATAGTAATAATTCATGATGTCATACATATTATGACATGAAATAGACACCAATCATCTTAAGGTACCATTAGATGTTATTAAACATCCTTCAAAATAGCCTGCACGTCTGTTGCCTTGCTGCATTTAATCAACATTCTCCATAGCTTTTCGATCAACCAATCGTCCTCTTTATTTGTTTCAATGAATTGAGGGGCAAGAAACACATTTTCTTTTGGATTTCCTTGCATTCTCTCAAGTGAAAAATCCAATATAATAGTATTGGTTGCATCATATTGGGTATGCATTTCCCACACTTTTTTCAATGATTTAGTGTTTATACTTTTTTTTGGATTGCCAATGGCCTTATGTCCCTTTTTTGGTTTAAACTCTGAAGCAATCCACATAAACACACGTTTATCTTGTATTTTTTCTGAAAATGACTTTTTTAGAACTCTTTTTGTGTTTTGTTTTGAAGCTGTCGTCCAAATTGTAATTTCAAAATATTCATTTTTGAAACACATTTCAAAAAATGTATTTGCATGTGGATGAATCCAAAATAACTTTTTCTCTATTTTGTAATCTGCATAAGTTCCCATTTTCTCAATATGTCCTTTGTTTGTTGCTTTATTATCGATGTTGTGGTAAAAAATGTCCCTTAATTCAAGAATAACTAATTTCTTTTTAGTTATATGGGCTGCAATACAATAAAAAATAGTCTAGTCAAACCATTTTATTCTTGTTACAAAAGTTACAAAAAAAAATATCGAAACAATACACTTACCATGAGTGTTCTTTTGACTACTTATAGATGAAACAATCTTCTCTTTTATCATCTTCAGGGAACCTGGAGTTAAAAATATTAAATCTTCAATTAAATGTGATCAAATTATGTAATAAAATATATATTCAATACAAAATTCGCAATTAATGAAAAGCCTTATCGATGTAACCTACAAAATACACACCCACACACTTCTAACATTATTTTGATTGTTAGTTTTGTTATTTTTATTTGTTCCTATAATAAACATATAAAATGTTATGGTATAGAAGCATTAGAATTTGAAGAATAATAATAATAATAATAATAAAAACAACAACAACAAAAAGACAAGTAATAAGTACCTAATATGGCATTATCTTCATAATTATAACTTTGCACCTCATCATCATTTTTTTTCTCTTTATATGTCTCTACATTAAACATATAAAATAGTTTGAATTGTGAAAATGAATAAAAATCATTAAATAATAAGGAAAACAAATGGGAAAATTACAATTACCTGATATTATATTTTGTTCTTGATTACAACTTTGTTTCTCAATCTTTGGATTATTGTCTTCGTTCTCATTATTTGTCTCTATAATGTACAACGAATATGTTATAAATTGTGACAATGATTAATTGAATAAAAAAAAAAACAAAAGAATAAACAATAAAGTTCATGTGAACTACCTAATATGATATCATTTGCTTTATTATATCTTTGTTTCACATGCATTTGATCAATGTTTTTGTTCTCCTTGCTTGTCACTATGATAAACATAAGAAATGTTATAAATTGTGACAATGAATAAAAGCATCAATCAACTATATAAACAATGAATCATCTTTAATCATCCATATAATATTTTGGTCTTAGTTGTAGTTTCTTGGGACATTCCCTTGTCATTATATACTTTCTTTAAATATATATATATATATATATATAGAGAGAGAGAGAGAGAGAGACTAATACCTATTTCTATCTCCATCATTTCATGGTCAATGTCTTGATTAATTCCTTTCTTCTCATAATTCCCTATAATAGACATCCAAAAATGTTATAAATATGAAAATTAAATAAATTAAAAAAGTAACACGAGAAATAACCAAACAAATTATGTACCTGGTATAATAACATCTTCTCCTCCTATTTCCATCTCTAAATTTGTTTCAACATCATGTGCACTATATTGATTATTTGTTTGCTTCCCACTATCATCATTCCCTATTTTAGAATCCCCATCATTAGTCATTGTAGTAAACATTTTGAAAATTAAGAAATTTGAACAAAATAGTATCCAAAGTATTATAAGAGAAACAAAAAAGAAGCTATAGTACTTGAATTTTCCAAGAAGCTAATGGATCCTTGGTTTGATAGTTGAAAAGATTTGTAACTATTCAACATTATTGTCCTTTGTGATTCTATTTGCACAACACATGCAATTATTCTTCTATATGTACAACAATCCTTGATTAAAGTTTCCCCCGCATAAAGAGAAATAACTACTTTTGCATCACTACATTGTTGATGTCTTTCCAATAAATCCATCCAGAAATCATAATCTCTCTCATTTTCATGAAGTGTGTCTTCAAATGTGTGAGAGTATTTTGAAGCTTCGAACATTTTTAATTCTGAAGTATAGAAATGTGTAGTCAAAATGATGCAGGAGCATCTAACCCCCTCCTTAATCAAAGAAGAATCCAAGTGGAGCGAGGAGAACATGGACAACAAAGCTGAGCGATGGGAGGAAAATCTGCTTAAAACATATTTTCCATGGATTAAAGAGGATATGTCTCAAGAAGACTAACTATTATTAACAGCCGTGCATCAATTATGGAGCGTTCTGTTGGAGAAAAATAAGGATCGGATCCCTCCGATCTAACATTTCTTATATAAATGTAATGTAACAGCGGTAGAGATAGATATATCTATAGGAATCGATAGGCGTTGGGAAGGAGAAAAATGTAATCCGAAAGCGATTTTGTTCTAAGGCTGGAATGCCTTAGGATGAACTGTTTTGTAAATGTATAGAAGCATGTTCAGTGTTAATTATATACGCCTGTGTGTGTGGGTATTTTGTAAATGTGTTAATCAACCATCGATCAGTCAAAGGATCGATGGCGACCTAAAATGTTGTTTAATTGTTATATATGGAGTGTTAATTCACATATTTGCTAGAATGACGTAGAATTGATATCATGAATAATGGACTTGCGTTGTATTCTACTTGGAAGCGTGTTTTGGTTCATTTTGTGGTTTGTACAGGTGTTACATGCGTTTGAATCCAAACACTGTGAGGTGGAATCGCAGATTGTAAGTGCAGCATTGTAATGCTATAGTCACGACCGAAGAAAGTATATGGGGAAGCGTTGATGGAGCGCAGAGTTAAATAGTAAAGGCAGGTGATTAAAAGGCAGAGTTTGGAGTTGAATCGAGTGCAGAATGCGTGACTTAAAGTGTCAGCAGTAAATGGACTGGTGCCAGAAGTGATGGCGATATAAATATTCGTTTAAACGTTAATAAGTCTGCATTGAACAGCGACCGGATAGGAACTGTAACGAAAGTAATCGGATCGGAGAAGTGGAGGTTTGTACCAAATCGAAGACGGTTGGAAATTGCATGCGATCGCTGGTGTCTATAGAGTCAGAGGTGTTATAATTGAAATACATATATTTTCGTGTGTTGTATTATGGTTTGTCGCGGAGTTTTAATACTTGGCACGTATCTGGTATACTTGCGAGGGTTATAAATGGCGTTCAAACGTTGATGCAAGTGGATAAATGGTTGGTTCAATATTCATAAAGGTCCATGTAGAATAAATTAAAAGGTTTAAAATCCTAAAAACGCTTCCGATAAGGCTTAGTGGGCCCATAACCCATAGGCCCAGGTTCGAGATTTTTACATGAAAGGGGATTTTGGGAAATACCCAAGATTTCTTTTCATCAAGTGGTATCAGAGCAGGGAAAGGATTTCCTGTGAGAAGGAAGAAGAACACTTTAATGTGCCTAGTTGGTAACAATTAAAGACAATGTCTCAATTGCAGTTCTCAAAATCAGGTCGACTTGGAGAACACTTTAATGTGCCTAGTTGGTAACAATTAAAGACAATGTCCCACTTATCCCAAATATCTTGATTAAGATATAAGATAATTTTTTTATCAGAAAAATTTGTAATTGGACAGTCGAAGAAGGAGCACAACATTTCATCATCGACCTGATAAAATCATACATATAAATTAATTAAAATTAAATGTAGAGATGAAATTAGAAAAGGATTAAACTAATGAAAATTCATTACAAATATGAGAAAATATGACACATATTATTGACTTTAAATGTTAAATGCAAAAACAATAAAATAATGCACCTTGTCTTCAGCTGTCTTGGAACATCCAATCCTCATTTTCTTTAATTTTTCATTGGCAATTAAGAAATTTCTTGCTGATCAGACACAATCAATAAATGGAGTTTTGTAGAATACCTTATTGGCAGAATTTAGTTGACAATAAATGCGAATCACCTCAATGGGTTCAACTGATGGACACAAGAATCGAGCATTGTGCTTTTTATATTTTTGTTTCGCCTCCATAGATACATTATATTTAGGACTTGATAAAATTTATTTCACTGCCTAAATGGTGTGTTGGCCATGAATTATCCAAAAATTGATATTCTTAGCATCTAAATCTGTCTCGTTTATAATTTTGATAGAGTTCACCAATGGATCAGACTCATTGATGTCAAATGTTATTAGAAGAGCATCAGGCAATGAGGTTTGAAATTTATCTAGGATTGATTTCACTAATACTTGAACATTTAAATAATCTCGTGATCTCAATTTAAACACTTTAGGTGCTTCTCTACATCTTACAACATCCACCTTTCTACTAAAGGTGTTTGAAAATACATAGCAATGCTTGAAAGCTTCATGAATTTCATCACATTGATCTGCAAGTTTTGCTGTCTCAAATTCAACTTTCCTAGATTTTTGAAATTCTGCAGTAGGTTTGAAATCACTTTCAATAATGTTCTCTTCTAATTTAGATAAATATACTCTTCTCAAAGCAAGTAAATGACAATCGAGTTTATCATCTCGTATTTTGTCAAGAAGTTTTCCTTTCTGTTGTAAATAAAGAAGTACAGATGATGTTTTTTTACACCTTACATAGCGGTATCTTAGAACTCTAGTGATGCATTCTAAAAGATCTATGCAACTATTCAATCCAGATGCAGCAAAACTCTCATAGTTATCCAACTTAAACATTGAATTCTTTATCCTATTTGGTGAATTTTTACTTGAAGCTTCATTCAAATCTGGTTTAAATTTTGTACACTCCATTTGACAAGAAATTTTACTTCATTTTCTTTAATCACCTCCACTTGAAATTCAACGTCATTTTCATTGTAAGCATAGAAATTAATAATTATTCCTAATATCTCAAGTTATTTTTCATCGATGGAACCAAATAAGTACATAGCAAGATACATATTCATGGGAGTTTCTATCTGGACATACCAATCTTGCACAAACTCATATTTATTAGATGTGTTGTATTTTTTAATCATTTCAAATGTATAAGTTGAAGGTGTTATTGATACTGTCATTTGAGTTGATTTTTTCTTTTTCTTAGATGATGACTGTAACATTTCACTTGCTTTGGTGCCAAGCGATTTTGCATACAAAAATAAAAAAAGTATTTTCATAAATCAAAATGAAATTAAAAGTCAAAATATTGTCATGTAATGTTATTTTAAAATTTACAAGACCACCTAACTTAACCATTTATAAGAGAGTATACATAAAATATAAAACAACCATACCAATTGAAGGAGACATTGTTTGTATATCACTTTTTTTTTCATTTTCTCTTCACTTCTTTACTTGGATTATCAAGTACACGAGATTCCACAACTTATGAAAAATAAAATAAAGAAATAAATAAATTATGGAAGGCATGAAATACCAAATATTATTAACTAACCTTATAATACACTATTTTCTTTACATACACAATAATAAAGGAGTACATGTTTTATGCAAGTTTACTATATGACACCAAAAGTAATCACCTAGCTAAAATTTTTAGGAAAAACAAAATTATAAGAGAGTATACATAAAATATAAAACAACCATACCAATTGAAGGAGACATTTTTTGTATATCACTTTCTTTTCGCATTTTCTTCACTCCTTTACTTGGAATTTCAGGGACACGAGATTCCACAGCTTATGGACCTAAAAAAGAATTAAAAAAATAAAAAATTATGGAAGGCATGAAATACAAAATATTATTAAACAACCTTAATCACAAAGCTAAAATTGTTAGGAAAATCAAAATACCCATATTAGTATGGGGTTTCCACATTAAAACCCACTCCTAGTGCTATTTGCATGTGTTTTTGTGTAAAAGTGGATCTTTAATATGGAAAATCCAACTAACATGGTGTGTTTCAATTTTTCATAGCAATATTTGGTAGGAGATTATTCAATAATAAATCAAAATTCATTAAGTTGTAAATTGCATACTAGAATTTTGTCAAATTATTTGAAAATGAATATAAAATATATTTTTAGAATCTCACATTTTGTACCATAGTTCTTAGCATCTGCAAAAAATTGTAAGAATTTATAATGGTAAAAAATTAAATGAATTAAGAAACAATATAAATTCATATTATATAACATCTCATTTCATACATATGCACAAAAGCAAAGAAGCTCAAAGCATATGCAAGTTTTCTTAAAAAATAAGGATAACATGAACTTCATTAATCAGCAATCATTTATTAGCAACCATTGTAACAAAGTACAGACTAATTTTAAAATTGTCATACCATTTAAAGATTTTTGTGTTGTATTTGGTGAGCTTCCTTTTTCCTTTGATGATTCCTTTGAATTCCCACTAGCTTCATGGTCCATGGTTTCTGAAAATAAAGTAAGAAATTATTATCATAGTTTCAAATTATCGAAGAAAATATGAATTTATAAATACTACCACTACTTGCGTCATTTTATGTGTAAAAAAATGAACAAGAACAATAACAAGTGTAGAACTCACAATAATAGCTAATCATGGTGTTGATTAGAGAAAGGGCGCCACCCCTAAATAATTTATTATGTTCTTTTAATTGTTCCTATAAGAAAGCTAGCACCTGCTAGCTTTCCTTCTAGTACAAGCATTATTAAGCACGTTACCAAGAGATAACAATACACTGTGAATAAATAACAACAATAGTTCTTTTAATTGTGTCTATAGGAAAGCTAGCACCTGCTAGCTTTCCTTCTAGTACAAGCATTTAGCACGTTACCAAGAGACAACAATACACTTTGAATAAATAACAACAATAGTAGATACTGCAACAACATGATGTTTACACAAAGTTCATTAATCAACAATAATTTATTAGCAACCATTGTAACAAAGTACAGACTAATTTTAAAATTGTCATACCATTTAAATATTTTGGTGTTGTATTTGGTGAACTTCCTTTTTCCTTTGATGATTCCTTTGAATTCCCACTAGCTTCATGGTCCATGGTTTCTGAAAATAAAGTAAGAAACTATTATCATAGTTTCAAATTATCGAAGAAAATATGAATTTATAAATACTACCACTACTTGCATCATTGCATGTGTAACAAAATGAACAAGAACAATAACAAGTGTAGAACTCACAATAATAGCTAATCATGGTGTTGATTAGAGAAAGGGTGCCACCCCTAAATAATTTATTATGTTATTTAATTGTGTCTATAAGAAAGCTAGCACTTGCTAGCTTTCCTTCTAGTACAAGCATTAAGCACGTTACCAAGAGACAACAATACACTGTGAATAAATAACAACAATATTTCTTTTAATTGTGTCTATAAGAAAGATAGCACCTACTAGCTTTCCTTCTAGTACAAGCATTAAGCACATTACCAAGAGACAACAATACACTGTGAATAAATAACAACAGTAGTAGATACTACAACAACATCATGTTTACACAAAATTTATCTTTTATAGTCATGTATATTCTTAGTTTTCTATAGAGACCATAAAAAGGAAAACACATTGAAGAATTTTTTCTACCACATACTAGCCTTTGCCAACAACATTGCATTGTAAAGAAAATCTAGCGCATGATGAAATTCCTTCTATCACAAACACAAACACATTGTCAAAAAAACATTGCAACAATAATCTTTCCCAGGACATGTCCATGCTTGTGAAATTTGTCCTTACTTTTGGAAGACAATGAATTTTTATTCCATGCCTACATAGCTCGTTGTTCCAATATAAGAAATTTTAAACCCTCAAATGATTAGAGGGCCCTTTGTATGGAATATGTGGTCTAAGAATGAAATATGGGACAAATAGAAGCATGTTTCCAACAACAATATTGCATTGTGAAAAAAAGAAGTAAATGAATTAAAAAAAAATGTGAATTCATCTTCTATGACATCTCATTTAATACATATGCACAAAAGAAAAGAAGCTAAAAGCATATGCAATTTTTCTTAAAAAATAAGGATAACATGAAATTCATTAATCAATAATCATTTATTGGCAACCGTTGTAACAAAGTACAAACTAATTTTAAAATTGTCATACCATTTAAAGATTTTGATGTTGTATTTGGTGAACTTCCTTTTTCCTTGGATGATTCCTTTGAATTCCCACTAGCTTGAGGGTCCATGGTTTCTGAAAATAAAGTAAGAAACTATTATTATAGTTTCAAATTATCGAAAAAAATATGAATTTATAAATACTACCACTACTTGCATCATTGTGTTTGTAAAAAAATGAACAAAAACAATAACAAGTGTAGAACTCACAATAATAGCTAATCATGGTGTTGATTAGAAGAAAGGTTCCACCCCTAAATAATTTATTATGTTATTTTAATTGTTTCTATAAGAAAGCTAGCACCTGCTAGCTTTCCTTATAGCACAAGAATTTTGAAGCATGTTACCAAAAGACAACAATAGTAGATACTACAAAAACATCATGTTTACACAAAATTTATCTTTTAGTCATGTATATTCTTAGTTTTCTATAGAGACTGTAAAAAGGAAAACACATTGAAGAATTTTTTCTATCACATACAAGAGATTTCCAACAACATTGCATTGTATAGTAAATCTAGTGCATGATGAAATTCCTTCTATCACAAACACAAACACATTGTAAAAAAAAACATTGCAACAATAATCTTTCCTAGGACATATCCATGCTTGCGAAATTTGTCCTTGATTTTTTAAGACAATGAGGTTTAAGTCCATGCCTATGTAGATTGTTGTTACAATATAAGAAATGTTAAATCCTCAAATGACTAGAAGGCCCTTTGCATGGAATATGCGGTCTAAGAATGAAATATGGGACAAATAGGAGCATGTTTCCAACAACATTGCATTGTGAAAAAAAGCATTCTATATTACCCTCTATCACAAACACAAGCACATTGTCAATAAAAATGTTGCAAGGTGAAAGAAATCTAATGCATGTTAAATTTCATTTTAGCATAAAAACAAACACTTAAGAACATTGTACGGTAAAATAAATGTAGAATTTGGTAGAATTACTTCTAGAAAAAACAAGAGCACATTGCCAACAACAATATTGCAAACAAAACTAAATGAAGCGCATGCTAGATTTTTTTCTAATAAAGACATGAGCACATTGCCAATAACAACATTGCTAGGTGAAAGAAATATAAGCATGCTACGATTCCTTCTAGAATAAATAAAAGCTCACGTCAAAATTACAAGCTGAAAGAAATTTAGCGTGTGCTAGATTTACTTCTAGCACAAACATAAGCACCTAGCCAACTTAAACATTTCAACAGGGTAAAAGGAAATCTGGCACATGCAACATATCCTTATAGCACAAACATAAGAAAATAAAAACAATGTACGGCTAAAGAAACCTAATACATGTTGGATTTACTTCTAGCATAAACACAAGGATATTACCAATAACATCATTATAAGGAAAAAGAAATGTAGCACCCACAAGATTTTCTTCTAGCACAAACAAAGTCACATTGCCAATAATAACATTGTAAGGTGAAAGAAATCTAACTCGTGCTATATTTCATTCTATCATAAACAAAAGTGCATAACAACATTGCAAGGTGAAAGAAATGTAGCATATGTTAGATTTAGTTCTATAAAAAACACAACCATATTTTCAACAATGCAAGAAAAAATAAATCTAGTGTCTGCAAAATTTCCTTCTAGCATAGACATAAACACATTTTCAAATAAAAACAATGCAAAGCATTAGATTTCCTTCTAGCATAAATAACTAGATTGTCAAAAATAACATTCCATTGTGAAGAAAATATAACACATAGTAGATTTCCTTCTTGTACAAATTCAGAAACATATTGTCAACGACAACATTGTTGGGAAAAACAAATCTAACACAGGTTAGATTTCTTCGTATTAGAAACAAAAGCACATTGAAAATAATAACATTGCAAGGTGAAAGAAATCTAATGCATAGTAGATTTCCTTCTAATGGAAACATTATCACATAACAACATTGTAGGTTGAGAAAAATTTAGCTTGTGTTATATTTACTTCTAACACAAACATATAAATATTTCTAACAGCAACAATGTAGGACAAAAAAAAATCTAGCACATGTCAGATTTCCTTTTAGCCTAAACACAAATATATTACTAATAACAACATTGCAATGTAAAAGAAATATAACATGTGCTAGTTTTTCTTTTAGTGCAAACACAAGCACATAGCAACAATATAGAGTGAATGAAATTTAGCAAGTGCTAGACTTATGTATACCACAAACAAAAACATGTTTCCAACAACAACATTGTAGAGTATAATAAATCTAACATGTGATCAATTTTATTCCAACACAAACACAAACACGTTTCAAATTGAAATAAATCTAACACATGCTATATTTCCTTCTAGCACATAACAACATTGAAGGACAAAAGAAATATAGTGCATGCTATATATTTATTTCTATCACAAACACAATGACATTCAAAGGTTAGGGAAACATAATTTGTGCTATATTTCCTTCTAGCCCCACCATAAGTGTGTTTCCAATAAAAAAATGATAAGGTGAAAGAAATCTAATGTGTGTAAGATTTCCTTCTAGCATAAAGACAAACACACAAGCCCATTATAAGGTGAAAGAATTATAGTGCATGTTAGATTTACTTCTAGCAAAGAAACAAGCATGTTGACCACAACAACATTATAGGGCAAAGGAAATCTAAGATGTGCTAGATTTCCTTCCAGCACAACACAAGCACATTATAAGATGAAACAAATCTAGGACGTGCTATGTTTCCTTCTAGCACACACATAAGAACATAACAACATTGTAGGGTTAAATAAATCTAACACATGAAAAATTTACTTCTAGCACAAGCTAAAGCACATTGTCAATAACAACATTGCAAGAAATAAATCTAACATGTGCTAAATTTCCTTATAACATAGTCACATGCATATTTCCAATAACAACATTGCAAGGTCAAAGAATCTAGAAAATTTCCTTCTAGCACAAATAACCAGATTGCCAACCACAACATGGCATTCTGAAAAAAATCTAGCGCATGCTAAATTTCCTTCTAGCTCAAACCAAAACATAACAACATTGTAGGATTAAATAAATCTAACACATGAAAAATTTACTTGTAGCACAAGCTAAAGCACATTGCCAATAACAACATTGAAAGAAAAGAAATCTAACATGTGCTAAATTTCCTTCTAACATAGGCACATGCATATTTCCAATAACAACATTGCAAGGTCAAAGAATCTAGCATATTTCCTTCTAGCACAAACAACCAGATTTTTACTTCGAGCACAAGCTAAAGCACATTGCCAATAACAACATTTCAAGAAAACAAATCTAACATGTGCTAAATTCCCTTCTAACATAGTCACAAGCATATTTCCAATAACAACATTGCAAGGTCAAAGAATCTAGCATATTTCCTTCTAGCACAAACAACCAGATTTTCAACCACAACATGGCATTTTGAAACAAATCTAGCACATGCTAAATTTCCTTCTAGCTCAAATCCAAACATAACAACATCGTAGGGTTAAATAAATCTAACACATGCAAAATTTACTTCTAGTACAAGCTAAATCACATTGCCAATAACAACATTGCAAGAAAAGAAATCTAACATGTGCTAAATTTCCTTCTAACATAGTCACATGCATATTTCCAATAACAACATTGCAAGGTCAAAGAATCTAGCATATTTCCTTCTAGCACAAACAACCATATTTCCAACCACAACATGGCATTCTGAAACAAATCTAGCGTGTGCTAAATTTCCTTCTAGCTCAAACCCAAACATAAAAACATTGTAGGGTTAAATAAATCTAACACATAAAAAATTTACTTCTAGCATAAGCTAAAGCACATTGACAATAACAACATTGCACGAAAAGAAATCTAACACGTGCTAAATTTCCTTCTAACATAGTCAATGTGACCACAAATCTAACATGTCTACCACAAATACAAACATGTTTCTAACAACAACAATGTAGAGTATAATAAATCTAATGTGTGATGAATTTTCTTCCAACAGAAACACAAACACGTTTCAAATTGAAATAAATCTAACACGTGCTATATTTCCTTCTAGCACATAACAACATTGAAGGATAGAAGAAATCTAGTGCATGTTATAGATTTATTTCTATCACAAACACAATGACAATCAAAGGTGAGGGAAACATAATGTGTGCTATATTTCCTTCTAGCCCCACCATAAGCATGTTGCCAATAACAAAATTATAAGGTGAAATAAATCTAATGTTTGTAAGATTTCCTTCTAGCATAAAGACAAGAACACAAACCCATTATAAGGTGAAAGAATTTTAGTGCATGTTAGATTTACTTCTAGCAAAAAAACAAGCATGTTGACAAAAACAACATTATAGGGCAAAGGAAATCTAACATGTGCTAGATTTACTTACAGTGCAACACAAGCACATTATAAGATGAAACAAATCTAGGACGTGCTAGATTTCCTTCTAGCACACACATAAGAACATAACAACATTGTAGGGTTAAATAAATCTAACACATGCAAAATTTACTTCTAGCACAAGCTAAAGCACATTGCCAAAGGAAACATTGCAAGAAAATAAATATAACATGTGCTAAATTTCCTTCTAACATAGTCACATGCATATTTCCAATAACAACATTGCAAGGTCAAAGAATCTAGCATATTTCCTTCTAGCACAAACAACCATATTGCCAACCATAACATAGCATTCTAAAACAAATCTAGCACGTGCTAAATTTCCTTCTAGCTCAAAGCCAAACACATTATCAATAAAAATTTTGCAAGTTGAATTCTGACGCGTGCTAAATTTCCTTGTAGCACAAACATAAGCACATAAAAAACATTGTAAGGAAAAAAATATCTAGCATGTGCTATATTTACTTTTAGCAAAAACTCAAGCTTATTTCTAACAACAACATTATCAAGCAAAATAAATTTAACTCGCGCTAGATTTCATTCTGTCATAAATGAAAGTGCATTGTTAATAACAACATTGTAAGATGAAAAAAGTATAATGAGTGATATATTTCCTTCTAGCATAAATAAGAGCAGATTGTCGATAACACCATTGCAAGGTGAAGGAAATCTAACCCATGCTAATTTTTCCTATAGCAAAAACATAAGCACATAACAACATGGAAAGGTTAAAGAAATCTAGCTCATGCTAGATTTACTTTTAACAAAAACAAAAGTATATTTCCAAAAGTAATATTGCAGGGAAAAAATAAATTTATTTTGTGCTAGATTTTCTTCTATCATAGACACAAGGCATTCTCAATAGCAACATTGAAAGGTGAAAGAAATCTAACATGTGCTAGATTTCCTTTTAGTAGAAAGACAAGCATATTACTAGAAACAAAGGTGCATGCCAAAAGAAAACTAGGACTTGTTAAATTTTCTTCTAGGACAAACACAAACACAATGGCAATAATAACATTACAAGGGGAATGAAATCTAACATGTGCTACATTTCATTTTAGAACAAACAACCAGATTGTCAACAACAATCTGAAAGTAGAAAACTTTCCAGGCTTTGTGGATTTTTCTCCATGAAGCTGCATAGAAAATGTAGTAACAATTGTTTTGGAAAGTCAACCAACCATGCCAATTTACTCGTATGTAACTCGGGGTTGGGTTCTAGTGGCTTGGTAGAGCACTAACTCGTTTAACATAGGGGTCTGGCCAGATAATATTGGACCGCTTTCATGGATGTCTAAATCTGATCTTAAGAGGACAATGTAAATATTCTGGATTTAGTAAAAAAATTGAACCAACATAATATAAAGTTGGAGCAGGTGCTTGTATATTTAACACTGTTTTTGTTGGGTAGCAGTGTAGTACATATTAGCCCTTGTTAATATGGCTTGTTTGAGTATGCAGAGCTATTGCTTCTCCATTTTGGCTCTGTGCATCTCAAATTTCAGAGAGGTGAATACATTTCAGCTATGGAAAGGGGTTTATGTAAAGGAAGATGGGTAAACATGTCGGTATATTGGTCTTACATTATTGTTGCATATAATGGTAATTTGATACCTATAATACTAATGGCCCAAATAATGTTTCAGCTACTTCAAATAATTAGTAACTATTGGGTGGCGTGGGCAACCCCTAGAAAAGAAAATGAGAGTTCCCTTGTTAGAAAATCCCTTCTCATTCTCGTTTATGTTGCTTTGAAATTAAGTAGCTCTTAATGTGTTCTTCTGAGCTTTGTGCTTCTTTCAATGGTTGGACTTAAAACTGGCAATCAGATTTTCAACAATCTGCACAATTGATGCAACTCCATTTGGGTGAATACTGAATCAGGCATCAACTAATCAGAGTGCAATGGACATATTGATTCCTACACAACTAGGAGCTTTGGTTTTTGCATTTATACCACTTTTGGGGATCATTGTAGTCTTGTCTTAGATTTCTTGGAAGGTATTCATTGTGTTTATACTAGTGGGTTCAACTTGTATATGGTATCATTAATATTACATATCGTCAACTAGGGAAGTGGCTCGGTTGTCATTAGTTCCTAGAGCTCCAATCGTACAAAATTTTGGAGAATCAATCTCTGGAGCAACCACCATTAGAAGTTTTGACCAGGAGTCTTGGTTCATGGAGAGAAATCTCTGGTTGATTGATATGTATACTAGACCCAGTCTCCACAATCTTGGGGCCAATGCATGGATTTTTATTTTGATGGTTTTACTATCAAATATTGCGTTTGCATTCTCTATATTATTCCTAATGGAAATTTACAATGATAAGCAAAGCGTGTATAGTAAAAAAAACAAACACACAAAATTTACAACACATTAGACACCCAAAAATCTCCATAAACTGTGTGAGTCAAGCCATTCTATTAATATAAATGTTGGGTACAAAGGTAAGATGAAAAAACATGCACCTAGGCTTGCTCAAGGCAAGCTAACAATGCCCAGGTGATGAAATCGACTACTCTAACATGCAATGTGGTTGTCCCCCACAATCTCTATGGTAAGTGAAAAATTACATTGTTGGCTGCAAACAATGGTTGTTAGGGTCTCCTCTGGTGCTCAGAAAATTTCGGGAAATTAACCTCAGGCTCTCCTCCAATAACCCACAAAAACCCATGAAGGAATCGGCCAAATGTTGACCTTGGAATTTCAGCCCAATTTCTCCCTAGCTCCTCTAGTTGTTGGCTGAGTTGGGACCCCTATTTTTCCAAGCGAATCTACCCAAAAAATTATGCCAAATTATTTATGAGCTCCTTGTAAAAAACCCATAAAAAACCAGAAAGGGCTTGCTCTAGTTTTGATGCTCCAAAATGGACCTCAAAATGCTCGGCCCTCCTCCACAACCAGATTCTTGGCTTGCTCCTCCACCAAAATGCTGGAAAATCACCCATGATTTCCACTAGTATAATTTCAAACAACCCCAGCTCCTCAATCCCTTTCACAAGCCAATTATTGGCTTTGCCTCGGAATTTCGACCCAATTTTCCCCTAGCTCCTCTAGTTTTTGGCTGAGTTGGGACCCCTGTTTGACCTCGCGAATCTACCCAGAAAATTGTACCAAATTATTTCTAAGATCCTTGTCAAAAACCCAGAAAAACCCAAAAAGGGCTTGCTCTAGTTTTGTCGCCCACAAAAAACCACGAAGGAATTGGCCAAATGTTGACCTGAGACATTTTGGCCCAATTTCCCCCTAGCTCCTCCATCTCTTGGCTGAGTTGGCACCAAAATGGTAGAAAATCCCCCACAATTTCCTTTCCTGCGTCCCAGCTGAACCATAAATGTGTGGTATCCTCCCAGCTACCAAAGATGAGTAGAATTCTGCTCCCTAGGGTGGCACTCGTGGTCCACCGAAGAAGAGGGTGACTTGGCCTCCACGAAAGACTACGTAGTTCCTGGGCAAGATGATGCAGGCCCCTAATCCAAAAATTCGTACTATCGTGGAAATACCTCCTGCTCTTGTAAATCCTTCTCTTTTTTCTTGGAATTTGGTCAATGAATGCTTCAACGATAGTGTAGCCCCTATCTCTGACACCACTCTCCAACAAGAACTATATGGGTCATTTCCTGCATCCTAGCTAAACCTGAAATGTGTGGTATCCTCCCAACTACCAAATATTAGTAGAATTTGCCTCCCTAGAGTGACACTTGTGGTTCGCCGAAGAAGATGGCGAGATTTCCCTTTGGAAACCTCTGCTAAACAACAACTGTGACTCAGTTGAACAACTTGAGCAACAATGTGTAAAATGAAAAATTATCAAAAGGTACTCAATGTTGCCTTCAACCCTCTATTTATAATTGTTTCTTCGCCTTTCCTTGGGGGTCCCTCATCAAAATATTTTGATCTCCTTTCCACAAAATCAATTATTCCTTGAGGGGTGGCCCCCACATTCCACAAAGGTTGATATTTTATATTTCTACTAAGTCCCATGTACCAAAAATGTCTCAAATGCCCAGATTACAAAATTGTGCTATGCTTAGCACTCCCTTAGTAAACTTCATTAATCCTGTTAAATGAAAAATCAAAATTGGTGATATTACATTCTCTTTGGTGTTCCTCATTCGCTTGCCTGGAGATGTAATTAGACCAAGCATTGCAAGGTTGACAATAACATATGGTCTAAATCTGAACATGATACAAACCTGGGTAACATGATGTCTTTGTTTTGAGACCAATATTATGTCAATGGAGAGAATAATGCAATATTCATGTATCCCCACTGAGCCACTAGTGATCATGGAGAATTGTAGAACAAATCCAATTGTCGATCTAGAGGAACAATAGATCTATCTGATTTGCAGGTGCATTATGGGCCACATTTTCTATTTCTCTTGAAAGGCCTTACATGCAATTTCCTTGGAGGTACAAAGGAGGCAGTTGTGGGGCAGATAGAAAGTGGCAAATCTACTCTCATTGAATCCATTTTTGGCATTGTGAAACCAACAAAGGGATTGATGGAGTCAACATCTCAACAATAGGCCTCCATGAGGTAAGATCCAAAATTAAGCATTATTCCCCAAGAACCAACAATGTTTGGGGCAATATAAGAAATAATTTGGATCCTTAGGAAGATTGCTTGGATGATGAGATTTTGGAGGCTTTGGACAAGTGCCAATTTTGTGAAATTATACAATAAATTTGATTCCTCAGTGCTTGAGAATGGAGGAAACTAGAGTGCGGCTTAATGCCAACTTGTCTCTTTGTTTTATTATGGCAGAGGTGGGTCCCTTGTCCCACAAACAAGGAAGTCTCATAGACCAATTTGGTGTCTGGTTTAGTCATGACCTTAAAATTGGATAATAATAATAATAATTTACATGCTTCAAATCACCAATTCATCCAATAAAATTTTCCAAAACCTTTTATCTTCTAAACACATAAATAACCATGAAAATTGTAATCCACTCTTACATAAATCCATTAGAAGTAGCCCCTCTTCCAGAAAGTAACTCTGTTATCCATCCATCTATAAAATTCAAATCCAAAGGTTTTAATCCATTGCAATTGAAATATCTCAGCAAGAGGTTACAACCTTGGACGTACTTTACAACGTGATATGTTTATCCATCCCCAAATGAACTTTTGTAAACTCCGTGACACCATAAATGTCTTCTCCAACCAGCTCTAGAAATTCTCCTCTTACTTAGAGGACACAATATTGTTTCAAATGCTATTGCAATTAAATTTTTGAAAACTATCTAGATTTGTTTGTGGTATGGGAGGAAAGTCATGCTTAATCCACGGGTTCAATAAATTGCATGTATTCATCCTCAAATCCTGTAAGGACTATCCTCATTCTTCTTGCAAAATGGTGTTGTATTGCCTTAGATGGTACTGCTTTAATTGTTGGGGACAAAATGATTTAATAAAATGAATCTTTAAAGCTTGTATGTGCTGATATACATACAATGTTGCTGTTGGAAGAATTTATTTCATACCTTATTCACCATGCTATATACCTATGACTTCAGCCTTTTTACAAACTCGCATTCCAAACTCTTTCTACTAGCAGTTTGTAGGACGAGACCAAATGCTTGTGGCTATGCATAATAGTTCTATATTTCTTTCTTGTCTTCCTTAGCATACTCACAACAATATCCATATTTATGCACCTTAACAAAGAATTCAAATCCGGGATGATGTGTGATAGTAAACTTGTCCATCATTACTCTACACCTAGAAAACATTTTTAGTTTGCAATTCTTCTAAAGGATAGCCTCTATAGTAGATGTTTCACATGATGTTTCATCAAACCATTCTACTAATATTTTAATGAACTTTGCATAAGTAGATGTATTTGCATTCTTTAAGGAAAAAGATTCAAATAACCACCAAGCATTGGCCTTACCCTCAAAATGTAGCGTTGCTACTTTGATGGCTTCAATTTTTGAAACTTGATGTTGTTGCACATAGTTGTCTAGCTCCTCCACCCAAACCCTGGCTAAACATTTAGGTGATCAATCAAAAGTAGATAGGAAGAATCTACCCACACCATGTTGCTTGCTCCTTGTGCTTATTTTCTCCTTGATCTTGCAAAACCCTTGGAAGTTCAAATGATCTTTGAACTCCTTAGATTGAGCTTCATACTCCTGCAAATAATCACCAAGAGTCTCTTTCTTTGGCACATCTCCTTTCTTCCTCTTCATGAAGAAGTTGCTGACAGAACGTTGTAGATTTGATGGTATGGCTGAGTGCTCATACCCAAAAGATGAGTATTTAAAACCTTCCTCATGTATAGATCTTGTAGATCTTGTTGAGGGATTTCCATGTCTTTCCCTCCTCATTTCTTTGATGTCTTTGCTTATACCTGGTAGATTTTGACAGAGAAGTTTTTAGAACCTCTTGCCTCTAGACAATAAGGGTTTTCTTTGATCTCTCTTTTAGATCTTCTCCTCCCTATGAGAAGATTCCATAATGCTTGAAGCTCACAGGCTAAGCCAAGAAAGTTGCTCCGATACCACTGTAATATCCCCAAATGAGGGAATTTCTACAACAATAAGAACACCTTAAGATGTTCAAAAGTTGGAGATGCAGCAAGAAATCAACTCATAAGTGTATTGGAACACATAGTCATCATGTTGTAATCACAGCAACAAACTATATCTTCATACAATGTCTCCAAGTGGGGAAAAGCAGTAATATTGGCCCCAAAAACGTTATTTCCTGAAGATTAAGTTATAATAGTGGAAAATAACGGTTGTGTCCCTTAGAAAATGTAATAAGGGACTTGCATACAAAAGGGTTTAAAAAAAAATGTCTTTTTCCTAGTTAAACAGGCCTCTCATGCTCAGAAGTAATGTCTGGTCGAGAGATGACCACTAGTGTGCTCAATGCACTACCTAATGAATTGGGAAATTTTGTATCAAGTATCTATGGAAAGAAAGAAACTACTCCATTCAATGATCTATGGTCATTATGCAAAATTGAAGAAACCAGATTGAAGGCAAATAACGACGTTGGATCAAGTGAACAAACTCAAGAATATGCAACAACGACAAGGAGGAAAGGGAAGTCTCCAAAAAAATTTCAAAAGAAAATCGACATGTCTAAGATTCTATGTTATGAAGGTAATGAATATGGGCATTTCAAAAGTAATTGTCCTAAACTCAAGAAGGACAATTGTTAATATAGGCAACTAGGTCCAAATTCCACTTTGGACAACTCCTTTGGAAAATATAATTATGGCATTGAATTCCTTTTTTCAAGAGGACCAAAATCGACCTAAAGATCGTCATATTTAGATAAGAAAAAGTGGGTTTTTTAATTTATGTTTTCTCACATGTAAATTATCAAGGTTGGCCTCACCTATATGTCGGCTCACCTAGTCCAATGGTCACATCTCTTGACCCCCACCGAATGGTATATATAGAGGTGTTTTATCGCTAATTTTACACACATCAACTTGCTTGAATATGTGTATGAGGCAGTCGAGGTCTTCAAGGATTGTTTAATTGTTTTGGTTCTCTTCTGTCACAAGGCCGAGAGTCTTTCGAGAGATAGTCGCACCTTTTAGGGTAATTTTGGGCATCGTTGAAGTTTGTTGGAGGCCTCAATAGCTCCTCTCAACATATATACTAATAGAGATATTTAACAACGCTCAACAATCCCTCTGCTTCTTGCATCTCTTGATAAAGAGAATATTTCACTGATCTTACTCCCTCTTAATCAAAGAGATCACAACCTAAATTTGTCTTTCCAGGGTGCGCAGTGTCTATTAGACAACCTGCATATGATGAGATCATTCCACTTAAACATGCCATAAAAAAAGTATGTCATTTGCTGTGCCAAGTAAAGTTGTATGTGAAATGCAAGATTCTTTGAATCCTCTTCTGCAATATGCAAAAATGGTGATCATGTGTATAAATGACTGCTGGAGAGTTTCCTCAAATGCCCATGCATGCCACCTTATGCACTCTTTCTTCAATATTTCTTCAGAGTAACAGATTTCAGTCTTTAAGAAATAAAGGTGGACCTCAAGAGATGCAATACTTAAATGTGTTCTTACCATCTACCATACTATCGATCCAACCTCTCTCTACAATGTACTTCAGATCATACTATCTTAATGAACAACTATCCATCTTTGTATCAAGGCAAACAATTGATAGAGGAGAGGATGATTGTCAACATCAATAGTTGAATCCAAACATCATAGCTCCCACTAAATATCGAGAAGGTAACCTTGCCTATAACGTAACCATCTACAATATGTTATTAATCTTGGGATTTTATAGCTCCCTCTGAAGCTTTGTTTTGGATGATCATCTAGCCTTTAATCATGTGCTATCCATATGAGAGATGCAGCTTCCATGAGGCAAATGATCCATGATGGGGAAGGTTCCTTTGCATTAAGGTGACTATTTCTGTAAGACTATTCCTTATAAGATCTTGGTTAAATCAAGACCTTCATCTTATCATGCTCGACAAGACATATAATCTATCATGTACCTTCTTTAGGACACCTTTCATTTCAAGCTGATGAGTGTTTCCCAAAAGAGACTATTCCATAGCGCCATGCACTTCTTCTCTTAGCTGATCTTTAAAATAAGGGCTCTAGGTGTGCTGCATTTATCAAAAGTGTTGTATTTTATTTTACTAGAAGAACCCAGGAGCTTCTTCAAAAGATGAACTATTCTACTATTTTGTTCACAACAAGACTATAACACAATTGGAAATTTATAGGAGCTTCAACATATGATCATGGCTTCTGGACTGAAACAATAATGCAGTAAATGATGTTGAGCTGGATATGCCATATATATAGAAGAGAGGATATAGGGCAAGAGCGTATACTGATACAAACTACCAGAGATATGATGCCATTACCATTAGATTGATTCTCATGGCATTAGAATGAGTAGACCTGAACATGAGAGAGACCTGTAGCCATAGATGAGCGAGAGTGTGGAAGAGTGAGGATAATGTGATGACCGTTAGAGAGATGTCATTTCATAATGTGATATTTTGTGTAATGTGGTGATGCCACTTCAAATAGAGGTAGAAATTCCAAATGCGTTGCTCTGGAAATTATAACAACTATAATGGCATAGATATTAATTCAGATCCAAGGCTCCAGAGATAGTTAGAGAACCAAACTACTAGAAATCTCTTACAGGTTTCCTGAAAGCAAGAGCCCATTTCTGAGATTGATTATAGAAAGTTTGCTGTGCAAGTTCATCTTTAGGATAGATTGATACCTCAACAATTTTGATTTCCATAGAAATATGTTTTTATAGAGCCAATGTTTCTTATAGCTTGAAGATATTCGATCAAACTTCAAAAACGCTTGGAAAACTTTAGATCAAATTTTCACATGAAGATAATGTGGAGTGAAATCAACGTTAAGATGATCATGCATTTCCAATTGTTCCACCGGTGCATATGAGGATATCCTTGGAAAAGGTTGCCAAACACGAATTGATATCAATCCTTATAGTTGATAATAGATTTTTCAAAATAGACTTTGCAATTTGAGAAGAGGGACCAAAACCCTTATGCTCTGATTTGATGCCCTTAGACAGAGGTTCAAGTGCATCATCAAACAAGCTCTTCTTCAAGAACGAATTATAGATAACATGCTTTGTTAAAAGGAAACCATTTACTAACAACTGATAGGATACTTGTCCTCTTATATGTAGGATGCATCAACATGGGTTCTAAACTTTGGCTTCAATAGAGATATTGACCAAGTATCATTGTGAACTAATCTGAACCACTCGTTTACATGAATATGACACTGCAGTGTATCAGGACAAAAAAAAAATGCTCATAATTCCCATGTTACTATGAACTGGATTGTAAGATGTTGCATCACTGATTGTTGCTCAGACCACAGAGGCTGATCATAAACTCATTCAATGCTACTGGAGTAGATAAGGAGCTTGATTATATATGATTTATGGGCTACTTTAATCATAAGGTACAAATCTTGCTGCTGTGGCAACCAAGACCTCTTTACAGTGGAAGCCCCTTTTAAACTTAGTATTATAGAATGGACAGACTTTGACTTCTCCAAACAGAGTAACAGACTCACCCATTGTTATTCTATAGAACATACCATTGATATTTAAGTAGAGCAGAAATGAGACGAAGGTATTCTTCAAACTTGATCCAATCTCAGAGAAAGATCATCGAAACTATTTGTTGGACTTTAGGTACCCTTCTTTAATGATGATCTAGGTGAAATAACAATCACGGTTTATCATATCAGGAAGACCTCTTTGAAGCTCAGACACATCAAAATAAGGTCACTATTTTTCTTAGAATCTTCTATAGCTCCACCTATCCGATTAGGCAATAGAATTCTCAGAGTTTTGCTCAAATGACTATTGTAGGACAACGGCTAGGATTAGCATTTCATTCTTACAGTGATACTACAATAATTCCAGCAATACTTCTCACTGTTTTTCAGAGAATAGGAATCAATTCAGCCAATCTTCCACAACATTGATGAACGCAGATCATAATAAATTCTGAGTTGCTTCAACTCCACCAGGCCAAGGGATTTGAGTTCTTATTCTGACATATAAATCATTTTATGTCACTATAACACCTTAGATTCAAGGAAAGGATCTTAAAGGGAAACATCTCCTTCTATATGCTGGTGATGATGATAAAGTATGAAGCTTGATTGGATATAACTGCTAAATAGTCCTCTGAAAATATCTTGAAATTACTTTAAACACACCTTATAAATATTGAAACATACCTCGATGACTTCCAACATTGGCTCGTAATGATTGAGTTGCTCTTGAATTGGTGCCCATGTTCACTGATTAGGGCTTGTAGAAGGCCTTAAGACAATATCACAGGTTTTTCATTCTTGAACTCGGACTTGTCCTACCACAAAGGGCTGAAGGTTACTTACTGAAATTCCTTAGATGCTTCTTAGTGATTGAAATCTCTTAAGCTTGGTCTTGTCCTCACTCGAGCTTTGATACCATATTAATTTTGAGTTAACATGTTCTTTGCTTTGCTTAGGTTCATTTTCCCATTAATCCATTATCAATCATATTAATCATGACTGTAACTAATGAAAGAACATAAATGATAAAAGCCGAAGACAAGCCAAGACAGTAGAACACAAGAGTATGGCTCAAGCCAGGGAAAAACCCCAAGATGGGGAAAACCCTTGATCAAATATTCTTATTATCAAATGTTCAACACAGAGAGAGATAGAGTAGAATGATGCAAATTCAATACCGACTTGCAAATTTGAAGATCTAATCATCACATTCCTTTAGAAAAATGAATGACCTATCCGGAACTGTAATTTGGTATGAACTGCATACATGCTACTGAAGAGGATTAGACTGATTAGGGCTACTTACAAATCTCTATTAACTGCATCAAGAACCCTCCTCATGAATTTTGTTGAGCTTGACATACAAGGAGCTATTCTAACCCTCTTCCATTTGATCAAAAACATCTCTACAATTACGACTAGCCTTCAAACAATGTTTGCAGTATGATACTGTTAGACTGAGCTGGTACAAGCCCTAAAGAAGACCTGCGGCTCTCCAGTTTCAAACTTGACCTCCATATAGCACTTGATCTAGGCCTGCGACAACCCTAAATCACAATGTTTCTCTTCTGTATGAAACTCGGCCTCCATATAGCACTTGATCTAGGCCAATGGCAGCCCTAATTCATAGTGGCTCTCTTTTGTTCCTATTCAGCCTCCAAAAGACTTCAATGATGCCCAAAATTACCCTAAGAGGTGCGACTGTCTCTCAGAAGACTCTCAGCCCTGTGACAGAAGAGAACCAAAAGAATTAAACAATCCTTGAAGACCTCAGCTGCCTCAGACACATATTCAAGCAAGTTGATGTGTGTAAAATGAGCGAGAAAACACCTCTATATATACCATTCGGTGGGGGTCAAGAGATATGACCATTGGACTAGGTGAGTCGACATATAGGTGAGGCCAACTTTGATAATTTACAAGTGAGTAAACATAAATTAAAAAACTCACTTTTCCTTATCCAAATATGACGATCTTTAGGTTGATTTTGGTCCTCTTGAAAAAAGGAATTTAATGCCATAATTATATTCTCCAAAGGAGTTGTCCAAAGTGAAATTTGGACCTAATTGCCTATTTTAACAATTTTCCTTCTTGATTTTAGGACAATTACTTTTGAAATGCCCATATTCATTACATTCATAACATAAAATCTTAGACATGTCAATTTTCTTTTGAAATTTTTTTCGAGACTTCGCTTTCTTCCTTGCCATTGCTGCATATGCTTGAGCTTGTTCACTTGATCCAACATCGTTCTTTTCCTTCAATCTAGTTTCTTCAATTTTTCATAATGACCATAGATCATTGAATGAAGTAGTTTCTTTCTTTCCATAGATACTGGATACAAAGTTGCCCAATTCATTAGGTAGTGCATTGAGCAAAATGGTGGTCATCTCTTGACCAGACATTACTTCTCCACTGCCCAACTACCACCCTATTTGAGAGACCCTCAACTCAGTCCCAAAGAATTTAATTACCGAAACTCAATATTCGACAATCCTCCAAAGGCTTGAATGGCTTTACTGCACCCAGATGTAATTTGGTAGGATTTTCCGTTGAGAATGTCAAGGGTTTCGACACACCGTGACCAGGGTGAGGAGTTATAGAGGGCCAAGAGAAAAGTGAAGAGACAAGAAAAGACCGTTCACCAACCCCACCTGTGCAAGGATTAAAGGCGTCCTCCGCCACCTGAATGTCATGAAGAAAAGACACGCCCGAGAATGCTGCGTCACATTCAAGAATGTACTGATTTAGATCTGACATCCCAAAAAAAACATATAACGCCACTAATCTCCGCGTCAACCTCTCAACCACCTCCCAAAACTCAAAACGTCCAAAACTCCCAGCACCGCTAGCTAGTTATCCCACAAACAAGATCCCCTCCAGGTCATCATGTATCAAAATGAAAACATGGCATCATTAAACATATGTACCTGCAAAATAAAATATATCCAACCACCCAATATGAGATAGGACTATATTAAAGTACCATATCTATAAACCACCAACCCATTGTCCTGGCGATCAGCACAAGAAAGGGAAAGAAATACGAAAAAACCTTAAAGACCCTTTAATAGCACTCGCACTCCAAGTATGTCAAGGAGTAATGAATCGTCTCTGTCTGCCATCAAAGTCAGGAACGATCACCTGAGACAAGGAAAGAAATATTTGTAGGGAAAACTAGGAAGTCTATACCAGTCCCCAGAAAAATTTAAAATATCATACGGGCATCCAAATTCCGGCCACCAATCCTCAGAAATTTTCCCGGAAAAACCAATATGGTTCGAACTTGCATTCCAGAGCTCAGATGTCACAACAATAGCATATACACCCCTTACAATGCCACCAATGATGACAAGCTTTACAACCCATATCCTTATAAGGCCTTGATATAATCAGGACGTCCCACCACCCATGCCAGAAAACTACCCACTTTACTTAAAGTGATCCAATCTGGTTGTAAACCCACTGAAACAAATGAGCTTTAGCAATTTTCTCCTCAACACATAGCATTTTCACATGAAAGCAGTCATGATAAAAAAACCAGATTATTACCCAAGCAACCCTCCCCCTACACAAATACACATTCCAGTATGTTTGTAGGTGTTATAGCATAATTTTTCACCCTCATGTGAATAATGATTGTCTCTTCGGCCTTGGGCACATTTTCCCCTAGACTTGAACAGCTTCATTAAAAACAGTGTCTAAAATCCCATATGTGATTATGCCTAGAATTTTCCACATATATACGCAAGATGATTGACACTTTTCCACGTATGCCATTTAAATCATTAAAAATATATATAAAATTCCTTATTTTCAAGGCAGGGTGATGGTTATTCCCGTAATTCAACCACCCCAGCCTGTGGCCCAACTGTTTCCAACTGCTGAAACTACTTTAAGGGAGTATAAAATCCCCTCATGTGTATGGCCTAAGAGAGAGAGAAAATTATAGATATTATACTCTGTTGGAGCCCTATTTCAAGTCTGATATTCTCATGCCTCTTGCACTTCCCAGGTATATTAAAGAAACCTCTATTTCCTTGAGATGATCATCATCCTATATGACATCTTGTTTGCACACATCTTGGAAGAATCCTAGTGAGGTGAGGGCTGGACGAATCTAGAGGATGGTCTGCTCGAAGGCCGTGGAAGGATTCAGGTGATCTCTCCACTTTTCTATCATTTTACATGCCTTTTATAATGAGAAGAACCATCTTGTTCCCAAAATTCACGTGTTTATATCTCTTTATATATGTGTAAAGATCATTAATTAAACATTCATTATTGTTTATATGATATTATACATGAGTTGCACTGACATCTAGGAACAATATATGTTGTACAACTAGTGTTTTGTGTTCGTTCTTTCTTGTTTTCCAGGTTACGAAGCATGAGGAGTTGCTGGGGGTTTTCACCTCGCGGGATCTACATCAAATGTAGGACTTTCGGGTAAGTTCCACAACTTGTTATATTTAGTTTTCAGCATAGAAATATAGGTTAAGTGAGTCCTTCTTGAATTGTATGCCCCCGATCTGTGAAGGTTGCCAACCCAAAACCTTTAGGGAGTTATTTTCCGAAACAGTAGGACGTCTTATCTAGATTCCCCTTAATGTTATAATAACCGGCCCAGAAAATGAACCTCACCCAATCAAAAAACAAAAGCATGGAAAATAAAAAAAGACTGGAGTTAAAGGCATATAATAATGTAATGTCTAGTGCAGCTATTACCTGGTTTTATCCCAACAGAAGCCATACCAATATCATCCTCACGCTTCTGTAGGGTTCATTTCTTACATACCAGACATCATAATGATCTCCTCATACATAGAGCTTATGCCGTCACTCAGATTCTTATATATATATATATATATATATAATTGATTTAGCTTTGGACGACGATATTCATAGCTGAATTTAAACTTACTGCATCGGGCTCCAGTCAACGCCATGGGTTGAAACTGAGAGCATCCTTGTGATTTTCACAGAATCAAAGTTACAGTCTGCAGGGTAGCGAAGTAAAGGGAAAATCAAAGGAGGAGACGGTGGCACTAAATTTTTCCCCATAGTTTTCAAGGAGAGTGTTAATATACTAGAAAATGAAAAAAATGGCAAATGTTTATACTTGTAATGGTGTGATGGATGCTTATGGTAAACATTGAATGCTCACAGAAATGGAGTAGGTTCTTGCTCATATGAAGAAAGACAAATGTAACCCAGATATCATTACTTTCAAATTACTTATAAATTCTTATGGAAAGCGTCAAGATTTTAGCAAAATGGAACAAGTATTTAAGAGCGTGCTTCTGTCAAAGGATAATCCTACTTTACCAACGTTCGATTCAATGATCAGCAATTATGGTAAGGCTAGGCTTATGAAAAAGGTAGAATTGGTCTATGAGAAGATCACTAGATTAGGCTATTAAAAGGAGGATTTAAAACTAAAAGGATCATAGTTGATAGGAAGCAACCCATTGCTCAATCCTACATATTTTAATGTGAAAAGGATGTGGGATGATGATGTTATTTTCAAGAAACAAACCCGTAATAAATCTCCCATGTGCTTCATCAATGATGTGATTAGAAATTATTTTTCAGCTTGACCTTGACCTTAGATAACACATTTTTCACAATTTTTACAGGCCTAAAGCTAACTGAAAATCGTTCAAGTAAATAATTTTAAATACATACAGTTAGCAGAGAGCAGAGACTTACTTGTGTTTGAATTTGTCTCTTCACAGCTGCCTGGTCACAGCTGTTGGCTCATTTTCCTTTTCACAGCCACCTGGTCACCACGCAAAACAGTTGCTATATCAATAAAGTCATAAGCAGATAAGCAACAGCTCTTGAGATCCATTCACGAACTTGTTTGAAATCCAACTCCATCATCAGCCATTTATACAAGATCTAAAACCCCAAATTTTACACCACTTTCTAGATTTCTAGGAATGGGCACGAAATAGCCCCTAACCCATGGCCATTCCTGTAAATCGGGGGCTATTGAAACCCCATTGAAGCAATCAAATCAGACATGGCCAGTTTTATTTACGTTTTGTTTTAAATAATTTAATTAAATAATAATTAAAAATAATTTTTATTAATAATTTAGTTACTCTAATGGTAAATAACATTTAAATAATTAAACTAAATAACAATTATAAATAATTTTTATTAATATAATTCATTTACTCTCTAATGTTAAATAATATTTAAATAATTCTATTAAATAAAAATTATAAAATTTCATTAATGGTTGCGTTCAAGCTATTCAAGTTCTGTTGTGGATCCTCTGCGCGCCGCATCGATTTCTGTCGGTACATTATCTGCTTGGGTCACTGCTTCGAACTTGCTTTCGATGTTGCCGTCGCCACCCATTTACTCCAGCTAGGGCTCTTCCGTTTCTGCCCCACCTCGGTCGACTGATGGCAGCCTCTCAGGGCGCCCCTCCTCCCCCTCCTCCTGAGGTGGAGGCTTTTTGCCTGTTGATCGCCTCTTAGAAGAAGAATATTAAACAACAAGCATCTAAGTTTGTGAAGAAACTGGATGAAATCCCTGAGCAACCAATGAAGGTGGCCCTCTCTCTTGCGAAACGAGCACTAATAGGGCAGTTTACAGGTTTATGGCCATCTCCAAAGACTACGGAAAGTTAGGTTAACAGAAATTGGCATCCAATCATCAAGAACAATGTCACATCTTACTTTTTGGGGCGCGGCTATTTCCTATTCAAGTTTAATTCAAAGGAGGAGAAGGAAATCATCTTTATAAATGGACCATACTTCATGGGTCCGCAGGGCCTGTACCTAAATCATTGGACCCCTGATTTTGATCCTTTAGTCGATGTCCCCTCTACTGTCCTAGTTTGGGTCAAACTCCCAAATATTCCAGTGCACTATTGGATCTGGGACTCCTTGTTTCAAATTGGGAATTCCATTGGGAAATTTATTGACAGATCCTCCAAGAATGAATAATATGACTGTGTTAGAATATGTGTGGAAGTCGACCTAGAAGTTGGGCTGCCTAAAGCCATCAAGCTCACAGTTGGGAATTGGTCCCACATTCAAAAGATTGAATATGAACAGCTGCCATTCAAGTGTCGCACATGCCACAAATATGGACATTTCGCCAAACGTTGTCCCAAGAATGTGACCCCATAGAAAGAGAAATAAGCAGAATGGCAGCCAGCAAAAAAATCCAAACCTACCTCCAGGCCAGAGCCAAATAGGCAGCGAGTTGATGGGGGGAAGGCAAATCTACCCCTTTGGGAAATGCCTCCATACCCGTGACTGGCCCGAAAGATAATGAGAGAAATTTCACCACTCTGAGCTCAGGAACCGAGGAAGATCAAGAGGTTGGCCCAAAGAATGCAAAAAAGGGCCCTCCCACGCAGGAAGCCTCGAGCTCTCCGAAATATAGTGAGAAGCAACGCAAAATCCAAAAAGAAAAAGAAATAGGGTTGGAGGATGAAGACCTCGACTCAGAGGAATTAGAGGAAGAGGGAGAAATAGGTAAAGACTATGTTACTTTAATAAATTTAAGTTGTAAATAAAGTGGGTAAATATGGAAACTTACTCAAACTTAGGATAAAAAGTATTTCCTAAATTCACTTGGGAGGCATGACTAATTGGCAACATGGGGCCTAGTGGTCAAGTGGCAGCGTGGGAAAAGGGACAACGTGGGAAGCGTGGGACCAAGCCAACGCAAAGAGAGATGGAAAGTTTTTCTCAAGGAGACAGCGCAGTTGATGGTGGGGCCTAGGTGAGAAAGGCTCTCAAAGCATAAAAAGGGAGAGGGTCTCCTCATTTTGATTCATTCTGATTATGCATCTATGTTATTTGTCTTTTGACATTGAGAACGCTTGTTGTTAAGAAAATTTTGCACATACTGTTCAGTACATCGGGTGTCTCCGTGAGGAGATCCAAACCTCAGCCTCGGGGGACTTAGAGTGCCTGCTCGAGTGAGGAGTTTCACCATTGTTTTGTCAGAGGGAGTTGTAGCAACCATAGTTGGGAGTAGTCAGTGAGAGGGAGGATGTAGTATTGGAAGGAGGAGGTTCCAGATTGAGGGTTTATCAGGGGATTTAGCTTAGGAGACTTGGAAAGGGGTCAGCCCTTCCCTATTCCAGCATTTTGGTAGAGTCAGGGGCCATTATTCAGAGAAGATCATTTAGGACCATCGTAACTCATTGGAGGATAGTGTGTAACTCATTGGAGGATAGTGTAGTGCCTTAAGGGAGCCATTTTCGGAGGTCAGCCATTTCCAAAAGGCTCTTTGGGATTTTTTGGGTATTGGGTGTAGTGGCTATTCCCAAAGTTTCAGAATTTTCCGAGGTGGGGAGTAGCCCCAAATAGTCCTTTCATTCCAGCAGTAGTAGCAACACGGCAGTAGTACCAGCATCACTGGAGATTACGCAGTCATTGGAGGAGCATCCATTCTGGGTTATATTAAAAGAGTATTCTTATGCTTGCCTAGTGCAAGCCAAGGTGTCATCATTCTGATCACCTTTGTACCCATTTCATCTTTCAGTATTTAATAAAATGGCTCAGCATTCTCTATATTATCTTTATTGCATATGATGCCTCTCTAGTTGATGTATGTCTTTGTTTATGTGCTTTATATTTTTGTTTATTTCTACCTAGAATATTACATGGTGGCAAAATTTTGGCAATGATGTTCCAGATCTTAAAATATTTTCCATTCAAATCTTGAGCCATACCTACAATGCTTTAGGTTGTGGGTGCAATTGGAGCATGTTTGAGAAAATGCATCCCAATAAGCACAACCAACTAATTTATTAACACAAAAGCACTTAAATAACACTATATCGGCCCACTGCACTCTTTGACTTTGCAATAGGAAATCCAAGGTGAGACATTAAGAAACACAAGACTCAACTCAGTTTATCCAAAGCTTAAACACTTGAACTGGAAGAATTGATATAAAGTTTAGTTCACATTTTAATGTTTCATGATAATGGTAGGTTTGGATCATTGGGCTATTTACCTATACTTGGAATAGCTAGATCCTACATCAGATTGGCTTCGATCAAAAGAAGCCCTCTTTTTCACCTCAAGGACTTTGCGAACCTTGAGGGTCAAAGAGTTGAGGACATGGGAGAAACCTGCATATTAGATATTTTACTATATAGTATTCATCGTTAACTCTTCACTTAACCTTTATAAGTATATGCTTTCAGTTCTTAGTTTGGACCCATATTATATGAGATACCTATTAATCTATGAAATTTTGGACATTCATTGATAGTCTGCATTGTATGGACATGGTTTTATTGAATATCAATGAAAAATACATATTTTTTAATTTAAAATGTGTATATCTTTAATTTTTGTACTTGCCAAGTTTTTCATGATTTATTCCCAATTAAATTCAAACGTGTTGGTCTTTTTCCCCACAAAGTCTTTGTCGATTCTAGTTATTGATAATTTTGATATGGAAGGGACTGGTGCAAATCTTTCTAGTTGTATACAACTGGCTAGCATGGAAGATTGGTAATGGGGAACAATTGAGATTGGAGTCTAATCCATGGGTTGGATGTGATAACACCTATACTCTTTCAAACAAAATATTAACTCTTTTACATGAAAGGAATTATTTAAGGTGTCCAAAGTGTCGGTCTTGTGACTACAGATATCTAGCAACAATGATGGATCAAAACCAATATGGTAGGACTTTAAGGGAACAATGCAGATCATTTTAAGCCTTGATTAGAAGTAATGTAAGAATCAGAAAGGAAGCATATGAAATAGTATGATCTAAAAATCCTTTAGTGGATAAATATATTTCCAAATTAGGGTACAAAGCAACGTTTTCCAATGAGGCTCAATAGTCAAAATGATAAGTCCTGATGGTGGAAACCACTATGGAAAAAAGAATTTCCATGTGGGTGGCCATAAGGAATAAAAATTGACTTGCGAAATATTCCAAAACAAGAGCAGAAAGGGACCTAAGAGGTGTGTTTTATGGTATTGGGGACATAATAAATGCAAGGATGGTTCCTTACTATCAACAAATATCACTTCCTTATCCACAACATAAGATAGTCTTCAATGCTATATGATAAATGATTGCATCCGACCTATTCTTCATAGTTTTTTGTCAAAAAATTGTAGAGTGAATACCATATACATCTACTTGATAAGGATTGATAGAATAGATATATTATATAGGATGGATACATCAATATTGTCCCCCATTTTCAAAATATTAAAAAGGATGTATGCTCTTTTCTCCACGATTCTTACAGTCATATATAGAGAACTGAACGCTACAGAAGATACTCTAGTAGATTCTTACAGTCGTATATAGAGAATTGAACACTACAAAAGATACTCTAGTAAAGAAAAGGTCTATTGAAAAACTTGAGAAATAATTGTCATAATAGGCAGTCTGTCTCAAAAGAGCTAAAATTTCATTCCACAGTAAAAAAAGTAAACATTTTCAAAAGAACAAATCACGAAGGGGATTGAAAGATAAGGAAATGTCGGAATACATGCAAACAGTTAGGTTTCAGAGGATAAAGTGCAGAATCTTGGCATCCATGCAGTCAACACTCTGAGAATAATATTTTCTGGGATTAAAAAGGACAGATCCTTTGGACATACCCACGGAAATATAATTCATATGCATAGCTAGAGCTTGTGGAGAACCATGATCCCTCCTAAACATTTTTGATGCAAGTGCCTGTGAAAGATAGCTCATGGAATCAATTTGTAAATGACCTATTGCTGGAGGTCCTCGTCGGATACCCTCAAGTTTCATCGGTTGTGCTGCAGCTCCCTCTTCCCAATGCAATCCAAAATATGCATCTCTCTTTTCAAGTTCTTTCGCCAAGTCCAATGGCTTAAGAAAGTCTCGGACCTTTTTGCCACTTTTCCTTCCAGGTCGGCCATGTTCCATTTTTCCCCTTATTCATATTCAACATCATCAACGGTCTTTTCATTTTTAAGCCGCAAATGCCGAAGGATTACCAGAAAAATCCAAGAATGCAGAATTATTCATGCTCAAACTAAGCCTCATTTCAGCCAATTCTCAAGCTGACCGAACTTTGTTGGAATTTTCAGTTTTCTGAAATCCATTATCTATTGAATGCAAGAGCTTGCCCCTTTCCTCTAAATTTGAACTAGATGCATCAGTGGAAACTATAGTTTTCTAATCTTTGTTTTCCATTATTTCCATCGAATGCAAGGGCTTGCCTTTTTCCTCTATGTTTGAATTAGATGCATCAGGGTCATAAGAATTACATTTCTCATATCCAATTTTCAATCTGTCTGTAATTGAAAATGAACTTGAATGTTCTTCGACTTTCTCCAGTTTCTTTGAACCTTTCTCGGCCCAGTCCACGTTGTTTTCATCATTTTCCTACCTTTTCATCGTTTTTCATTTTCCTACCTTTGCATACAAACATTGAGCTTCTTCATCATTTAGAAGCTCATTTATTTACTGAATTGCTTGAAATTTAGGAGAAGAATTTCTAATTTGAAAACAAATTCGGTTCTATGTTTTTAGATTTGAACCCATCACCTTTGCCACTACCCCTGGTTTTCTACTATTTATCCTCTTAATCATGCGCAAGCGCACACAGAGGTTGGGATTTCGTTTGCTTATGTTTTTAGTCACATAAAAAAATTTGGAACCAGTTTTCGAAGACCTTATGGGTAGTGCCAATGTTGCTGCACACAGAAATATATTTCACTTCACATGAACGTTTTGTTTCTCAATGTATTCTACTATGAGTGTGAATGATGAGGGAAAACATAAATACTAGCATTTACTAAGGTGTAAATATACCTTCATGGAAATAAATACTATATAAAAATGGAGTGAAGGATATTATAAAAAAATGGAGGGAAGTGCGGTTAAGGTGTAAAGATATCTTAAAGAAAATAAATACTATATAAAAATGGAGGGAGGAATGCCCCATGAAAAAATGGAGGGAAATGCGGCATGAAATAGACATTGAAAAAAATCAATATTTTAAATATAATGTATAACAAAATTAATTTAAAAAAAATGAAATTAATAAAATAATGTAATAAATATATTTTTTTATTTAAAACAACAATTTTATGCTAAATATATTTTGTATTTAAAATATATTTTTTTTTCCTATAAATTACATCATTCATATACAATATATATTGGACATATGTGTCTGCATTTTCAATAGGTTGCACCAACTTCTATGTTGCTTGTTGTGCTAATTTAATAGTCGAGAAGTGAAAATATTCTAAATTTGAAGCTAAGAAAAACTAAATTTCCAATCTATTTTAATTGTTGGCAACCCCGCAATTGACGTGGACTACTCAAAACTTTAATATGTCCCAGTTGGTTGCCAGTTAATACACTAATATCTCCCATTTTTATAATTGCGGCAATAAATTTTTTTTTCCATCCAACCAAGTTAAGGCCTGAGTTTGCAGTCACATTAGATTTGGTGTTTGGATCTGTAAGCATAGTTTCATCCGATGTAAACAAACCACTGTTAGCTATAACGTCATTTTAATACAAGTTTTCCAGGATCAGTGGCGTTTGAGGATCCATGACCACAGTCGTGTTGACGTTAATGGGGTTGCCTTGGGGACAACTCTGCTTCAGTATCTTAGCATACATTGGATCAAGGGACATGTCTGTCGTATTCATGCCATTGAAATTGTAGAGCCTATTGACGAATGAAGTATAGTGAGAGACACCAATTGTGTGTGCTCTTGCATTCGCCCAAGCAACACAAACATAATTATAATCATGGTTTTGCTCAACCATTATTGTCATCTACAAGAATTGACACATTGATGAGTTGCAGGTCTCAGAAAATACATAAAAATTAACTATCTCGTCCTGGGATAAACCTTTAGCTGCAAATATCTGAGTTAGATGGGTTACATTGAAGGTAGGGGGTGGTAGATTTCCCTGTATATTGGAAGCCGGTGTAATATTTCCATCCTTTCTTCCAGCAGAGGGGGATGGGAGATGCCTACGATCAATCATTAGAAATCATTGAGCGTTGTTGTTATCCCATGATATACTTAACACAGTGGTATTATTATGTATAATTTTTAAGAAAAATAAAAATGATGCACTATCTCTAGTCGCAAATGTGATTATATCTGCACAGGACACCTTCTTTGGGAAAATTGTCTCTATTTGCAATTTATCTTCGTTGAATAGTCTTTCTCCGCTATGAACTGACCAGGAATAGAGTCGATGAGAACAAAACCCTCACATCCCCAAAATTGCAGGAGCTCCACATCAGTATTTCAAAAACCTATTGAATGTGCAGGCACATGCTGCACAAACATTATGTGTTTATTTTAAGGGAACACGCAACATATATTCTATAATATCATGGATCGATGTTGACCGTAAATGGTACTTCTTCGAGCAATACCGACACCTTCAATTTCTCTAGACTAACATGCACATGAGTCCTCTCATGTCAATATGTTGTACCACGTTGTAATCCCAAGGGACACTGTTCAGATTCTGTAAGGGACGACGAATTTGAACAGTGTCACAAAGATAAACCTTATAGTTGAAAAGCCTTCGGCGTAATCATAAGTTGCGTTAGCTGGGTACTTTTGGCCCTCGATTTTCAAATATTGTATTGAATCGGTCAAAAAGTGTCATCCGTGTCAAGTCTATACTCGAAAAATGCGCGCTTATCCAGCTCCGATTTTTCTAGTCATTACTGTCGGTCCCTTTACAAAGTGGGGTATTGATTATACTACTTGTAACCCGCCTTCGGCTAAAGGTCACAATTACATTATTGTAGCAGTAGACTACTTTACGAAGTGGGTCGAGGCTATGCCTACTTTTGGGAACGATGGTGAGACTGCAGCTCTTTTTATTTTCAACCAGGTTATCGCTCGTTTTGGTATTCCTAGAGAGATTGTCACTGACCATGGCAGTGATTTTCAGAATAGCATGATGACTGAGTTGGCTCTCAATTTGGGTTTCCAGCAGGAGCATTCATCTCCGTATTATCCTCAGGCCAATGGACAAGTGGAAGTCATGAATAAATCCTTGAAGACAATTCTTCAACAGACAATTGATAAAGCTAGATCCAACTGGCATATTATGCTATATCCTGCACTTTGGGCATACAAGACGTCAGTGAAAACTGCAACTGGCTTTACTCCATTTCAGCTAGTGCACGGGGTGGAATCCGTATTTCCTATTGAATGTGAGATTCCTTCTCTTAAGTTAGCTGTTGAACTTCTTCCTGACACTTCTAGTCTTGAAGAACGACTCCTTCATCTGGAACATCTCGATGAGCAACGTCGTGATGCCGCCACGATGAATGAAGCGCATAAAAACCGAGTCAAAGTCCAGTATGATAAGGCGGTCAATCCCAGGGTTTTTTCGGAAGGTGACCTTGTTTTGGTCTATGCCCAAGAAAAAGATGCCCTGGGGGCAGGAAAGTTTAAATCTATGTGGTATGGCCCCTTCATCGTTAAAAAAGTCCTTAAGAAAGGAGTGTATACCTTGGTTGATTTCGAAGGGAACGAGTTGCCGGAGCCCCGAAATGGGCTCTATTTGAAGAAGTATTATGCCTAGGCTTTAGGCCTGGCATGTTGCTTTTGTATATAGTAGTTTTTTACTTTATACATATCTGGTTGATTTTCGATCTTTGATGAGTTGGTGATGTTTTTGATCTGCTTTGGCAGGTTGTGTCGGATGTCATGAGTCATTTTGGTTTCGCCGATGGTGCTAGTAGACACACCCGGAACTTAGCTTCCGCGGCTTGGGTGCTTCATTATCCTTCCAGTCAGCTGTTAGTATCAAGTGGGGTCTGCATTGGTCCTGCTTCCAATAATATAGCAGAATACACTGCAGTTGTTTATCTACTCTCGGAGGCAATATCTTTGGGTGTTGATTCGTTGGTAGTATTCTTGGACTCTCAGCTGGTGGTGTCGCAGTTGAAAAATACTTATCGGGTTCGAGATCCTTTTTTATTACGATTGTTCTTGAGGGTGCGTTTGTTACAAAGATCATTTCAATTTTTAACTTTCATTCATATTCCTCGAGCTGAAAATTGGTTGGATGACTCATTAGCTAATCAGGCACTTGATTGGCATATTAATCATTCCATACAATAAAATTTTATCATAAAAAACATCATACATTTTGATACATTTATCACATCACATCAAATATCGCTGTATATATATCATCAGAGTGTTCAAAAAACTTTACAAAATTTGGATCCATAAGGTCATACAAAACTTGGGCTTATGCCCTGATCATGTTCAGTCTCAAAAAAGAATATACAGTCATCTAATACATAATATCTATCTACTCCTGAGGTCCCTGCCCAGAAGTCGTGTTCCTATAGAACATGACCGCGGTGGCAACTCGGCGGAATAATCGTACCCAGTCTTGGGGCACTCCTACCACCCGTCTCTGGATGGCTTCCGGCAGGTCTTCCACGACAGCCATAGGTATTTGGCGGGTTAATCCCTCCAAGTTCCTCTGCACAGCCTGGAGAGTCCTGTCAGAATCCACTGTATCTGCTTCGCCCCTGCGATGCTTGTGGCGCGGGAAACCCTCAGGTCGCACTGGTCCAATATCTATATCATGATCATGTTTACATTGTCAGTCATTATGAATCCAATCAAAAACATGTTTTTATTTTTATTTTTTCATACATATTTGAAAAAATCCAAAAAAATTGTATAAGTCAAAAAATTGCAAACTTACCGACTGTGCCCCATGTTGTGCCTGGTGGAAGAACTAGATCTGGATCTCCACGAAAGTCCATCCCGGCATAGGGATAGTCGTCCACAGCGATGATTTGTTCTCCCCACCAAAGGAAGAACTCATTGTCCCAAGTGGTCCGGGGAACTTCACTTCCCCCTAATCTCTTCATCATGTCCGCCCAACGGGCAATTCTTGGGTCCCGCGGGCTACTGATGGTAGAGATAACTCTGGGTCTCAATGCTGGTATATTCTCAAAGAAGAATGTCATCAAAATAGTACCGTATCCAAAGTGTTTTGTTTTTACTTGGCGGATTGAGGTCAACTGTTGCTTCATGTTCAGTAATAGGGCTGTGCACCAATCATACACATGAGTCAAGCATTCTACTGCTATGCTCATTTGCGTCCTGGACGCCTGATGTAGGGAGGCAGATCCTGCCACTCTGCCAATGGTGAAAAGGAGTATTTTCATGTGCAAATCCCTCAAATCTTTAATCACAATTTGAGTTCCAACTTTCTTGGAACCCTCTACGCAATACACGTGGACATAATCTTCCACGGTTAGCCCTCCCAAGGGCTTCCCGTGCAAGTCTACTGGTTCTCCCCTCCGGGAGAGTCCAGTGATAAAATATATGTCTTCCACTTCAATGCGTACTGGCATCTGATCAATAATGAAGCAGTCTTGGTCTGGTTCCCAATAATTGACGAGCATTTCTAGCAACCGGACATTGCTTTTCATATTTGGCATTTTGAAAAATTTGAACAATCCGCAATTTCGAAGGATATTTTGCACTGCTCGATCTTGCATGACCTCTTGATCAATTGCACTATGTTCACGCTCTCTCCATGAGATTTTAATCCTGTCACAATTCAATAAATCATGCATTAGCCACGCATTTTTTGATTCGGGCCTGCGCATACGCGACTTTTTCTATGCACAGTCGCGTGCATACACGACTTTCCTATTACCAACCCGCGTATGCGCAAGTCCGAGTTTTTTAGCAAGGGTTTTAATGGTGGAAATCACTAAATTTTAATTTCTAAACGGAAAAAATGATTTGCAAGGATGATTGAGGAGCCTACCTGACAAATTCGGTGCGATTCGACGGTCGGTTGTTCCTGTTTCGACGAAAGAAGTTTTTTGCTCCAGAGCAATTTTTTCCAAATCAGCAATGCAATAATGAACCAAATATGAGGTAATTTGTCTATTTATGCCTAAAAATTTGAAAATTTTCACAAAAATTCGTTATGCTCATTTTTTCGATCTATCTTAAGCTGCATAACCCGGATGCTTGGAAGTGCCCAGTTTGGTATCTTTTCAGGTACATTTTGACGATTTTGAGATTTTTCCCGGTTTTTGATCCATGATTACCGACTCGTCACGACAGGTATATGATATTCACTGGCATATAGGTTAGGGAAATCACTTTCCGCTGCATCTTGCATACTAGCCTCCATACTGATCACTTGCCTTAGGGTCGATCCCATCAGGTCATGAGTATTACACCCATTTCACTTGCCGATTTTTCAATCATGACTTGGTGGTAGAGCCTTCCTTTACATGGGCTTCCTAGTTAGTTCCTCGCTATCACTTGTTGCCCATGCTGCGTTTTATGTAGGCTCGGGAGTCCTCTTTAGTCCCGCCATGACTTACGTGTTGAAGCTTCATTCTTCTTCTTCCTCACTATCATTTTTCTGGCTATTACCCTAGAGGCTCCCTGGTGTCGTTAAGTTGTATTACTGCATTGCATATTGATTACTTGTTTATCCTGGCCTTTAGCCGGCTTCATTTGGACTCAATGTTTAAGCCAACTTTTGACCTTGCTTATTTGTACAAGTTAAACCATTGCATGCACTTAGCTATTGCGACTTGACACCTTTTTACCCATGGATAGAACATTCCTTTGAGTATCGCTTACCAGTTTCCGCCACCTTGCATTGAGCATAGGATTGTTCCAATCCCAGGAACTAGTGCATCTGATTTTTGATACTCGTTCTATCCATTGTACCATAGCATTCTTTTATTCTTTTTCAGGCTTATTATATGAAAAAGACAAAAAAATCAAATATAACAAAAAGAGTGGGAACGGGATGTATCTTCATTGTTTTGATGGCAGTACAGAGTCAGTTTGTCGCCCTTGAACAAAGCACATATACTTATATATATTTCCTTCATTTGGGATGGTTTTAGTTTTTGACCTAGGTTCATCCTTTACCATGTTTCACTTGTCAGCTCTCCCCCGGTTGGTTATCTTTTCCAATCATATGGAGAGTTTGTTTTGCCTCCTGCATGACAGACTTATACAGTGTCACTTTTTTCTGCCATGGTCATCATGAGTCATGCTTTTGTTCAAGGGAAGTTTAACCTGAGTCGGCCATTCTGCGGTGTCTCTTGACTCATTATTCAGTCGGCCTTCCCGGTCTTGTCAGTATCATGTTCTATCACATCAGATGTTTTGGTCTTCTGCTCGTGCTGGTTTGAGAAGGTCCTCATTGACTTCTTGCCAGCGGGTTTGTCTCTTATCGACTACGACACATTGCTCTGAGAGCAAACCTAGAGCCGCACCTTGGGCCTATTTCCATCATTGATAGGTGACCTCGTGCTCAGCATTTGATCATCATCATGGGTCTTTGACTGAGTGGTTTCCCTTGTGTTCGACGTCAGCACACATTATCACACTTGGGATTCGTGCAATACCTTGATTTCCATTTGACCCTATTGGTGGATTTCTCGCCTCTGTGTCAGCTTTCATTATTGGTTGGTTCAGAGGGTTTCTTCCGTGCGCTAGCTTCATCTTGTGCATGTCGGAAATGTACTTCGGTTTTGGTTCCATCACTCTACTTCGTCTGATTCCTTCCAAATCTTGGCCTGCGGGTTACACTCGCGCTGGACTGATGTGGGATGCCTTAATGCCTTCCTTCCAGCAGATATTTTCCCATCGACTTCGACTCATTGCTCTGGGAATAAGGTCTAGAGTCTTTTTGTCAGTACCTTAGGGTTTGCAGTCATCAGTGGCAGACTCTTCGCTATCGACAGTGGGGATTCATCATTGCCTCCCGATTGGTAGATTCTTTCAAGTGTTCGACTTCAACTCATTCATTCGCACTTGTTAGATTGTACTGGGGCACCTTGACACTCATTTTCATTATTGGTGGGTTGTCTCGCATTGGTTAACGGTATACATCATTGACCGGTAATCCAACGATTTCTCACATGGTCGACTTCAGCTCATTTATTCCCATTGTGTAGAATTGTGCCATAGTGATCGGTGAAGACCTCGGGTTGCATCATCATTTCTCGGTTCACTTTTGACATTCCATTCAGTTTCTGCCAGTGATGCCATCCACCCTTATATGTTGTAGTTCAATACAGCAGCATCCTATATGTTGGCTCCCGAGTTGCGTGATTGTACCGTTTGTTCCACCTCTTATGATTCGGTACTTGGAGATTCAGTTACTTATATGATCAGACATCCAGTTGCACCATCCTTGATCAGCTTTCTATATGTGATACTTGGACATTGATTCAGACTTACATTTCCGGGCCATGCTCAGATGATTCATTGTGTACTTTCAGTTCAGCTATACTTGTATACATGTTGGATCTATTTAGTACTTTCTATATGATGTATTTTTGACTGAGCATGGGTATGCCCGCCTCAGCATGAGTTGACTCTCTGTTTTCTTTCATTGGTTTTTGGCAGGCTGAAATCTGGTGAAGTCCTCTCTTGTCCTTGCTAAGTTCTTTCTATGTGCATAATACATTTCGGCCATCATGTACCCCTTCTGACCTCATATATTAGGGGGCATCTGTTATAGCATCATTTCTCACCTTCATATGATTCATGATTGCTTTCATGGCTTTGGGCACCCATTCCTACAGACTTGGACAAATTCACTAAAAAACAGTGTAAAAATCCCCATACGCGGTTATGCCCAGACTTTTCCGCGTGTATACGCGAGTCCACATGCAATTTTCCGTGTATGCCATTAAAATCATTAAAAATATATATAAAAATTCCCTATTTTCGGGCTGGGTTTATGGTTACTCTGGTAGTTCAACCACCCCAGCACGTGGCCAACTGTTTCCAACTGTTGAAACTACTTTGAGGGAGTATAAAAGCCCCTCATGTGTATAGCCTAAGGGGGAGAGAGAAATTATTGATATTATACTCTGTTGGTATTCCCTATCCAAGTCTGAATTCTCGTGCCTCCTGCACTTCCCAGTTCATTACAGGAAACCCTTGTTTCCTGGAGATGCTCATCTTCCTATATGTCATCTCGTATGCACCAGTTCGGAAGGAATCTTAGCGAGGCAAGGGCAGGACGGATCCGGACGACGGTCTGCTCGAAGATCTTGGAAGGATTCAAGTGATCTCTCCACTTGTTATTTTTGTACATGCTATTTATAATACAGAAGAACCGTCTTGTTCCCGAAATATACGTGTTAGTGTCCGCTTGCATATATGAGAATATTGTTATTTAAGTATTTATGATGGTTTATCTAATGTTTCATATGGATTTAACTAACATTTAGAGTAGATATATGCTGTACAACCAGTTCTTGGTGCTTGTTTCTTCTTGTCTTTCAGGTTAAGAAGGAAGGACGATTGCTGGGGGTTTGGACCCCGCGGGATCTGCTTCAACCGTAGGACCTATGGGTAAGTTCCTCGATCTGCTCTTTTTAGTTTTCATGAACATGTATGGTTGTGTGAGTCCTTCTTAAGTAGCATGCCCCTGCTCTGTGGAGGTTGTAACCCAACGAACCTCTAGGGTGATTTTCCCCGAAACAACCACATTTTGTTCCATGTGGGTGTGAATGCCAAGGATGAAGAAGAGTTTCAATCTTGAGAAGTTGGAGTGTTTGTTATAAGATTCCATAGAAAAAGGGTTCAATATAAGAATAAGATGGAGAATCAACCTGTTCTACATGTTATTTTTAGCCTCTCGTATTTCTTTGCGTCTTTTTTATTTCCCCATTTAAAGGGAAAATTGGGTTGGTTTTTAATGACGAGGGTGAGTAAAAATGTTGTAAATTAAAAAGAAATAAAGAAATTATTGTAATGTTAAAGAGGTTAAAAATATTTTATTATTTTAAATTTAAAGAGGTTAAAGATAGCTTCTGGGACAAATTTATTTACTATCCTTATTCAGCCATTTTCATGTGAAACCTCACAATAAATGCTCCTAACTTCTCGACAAACCCCTCGTGTAATAAATTATCCCAAAGAACTAGTTGTCATAGTATCTGCATAACTTTCCGTGTTATCTTTGAAGGCCTTGCATTCTAAAATGAATTTTTTTTTATTTCCACTTTTCCAGAAGAGAAAAAACACGTACTTTTTCTTCCCACATTCCTTTTAGCCTTTTCTAGTGCCCTGTTTCACAATAGAGACTCGTTTCATAATGGATTTTATGAGAATTAGCCTATAACTGAGCAATAATAATTTTGGCTCTCTAATAAATATTGGCCCCTGTGTATGCTTTTTGTTAATGATATGAGTGGGATTAAACTCTTCAATACAATATTGTTTCTTTCTCCCTCACTCTTTATCCCAAGTACGCTTCTGGAACTTATCCATGACAAAAGTTTTTATGTGATGGTTCAATTATTTTATGTGATGGTTCAGTTGTTGGAAGGAAATTGGGAGATGGTTAACCGATGATAGTTTAAATTTCATTAATAAATTTTTATTTGATTTAAATCATACAACATAATTTTAACTATGATGAATTTAAGACCAGCTAAATGAGATTGATCTTTAAACTTATTAAAATCCAAAGGAGTGTATGATGATTGGCAATGCAACTCCCTTAGTGGGCCATGTATTACTATGTGTATTGAATTTAAGACCACCTACATGTTAAATATCATAGAAGAATTTAAATGGGATTGATCCTAAAAATTATTACAATAATGGGATTGGTCCTAAAACTTATTAGAATCCAAAGGAGTAGAGGAGGATTAACAAGCAAACTTCCCTAGTGGGCCATGCCCTACTATGTATATTAATTTTATTTTCAAATAATGGTAGGAATATGGTTATAGTTTTGTCACAATCTGCTCGATAGATGTCACAGGGAATTGAGTGTAAAATGTCACACGACAAGATTACACAAGAATGTCATTTCTCCCTACAAGCAATGTCATCTATGTGTGACCCATGAAGTGTATACTTATTGGTTTGAGTGGGGTTTAGTCCCCACTAGGTCTTAAGTTCAAACCTCATGGGGAAGGGTTAAGGATGGAAACCAATTTTTGGGAAATTAAACTATCCCAAGGGGTGTTCACGCTTAATTGTGTTGCACACAATCATGGTGATAACATCCCATTGTGGGTAGATCATTCTTCCATCCAATAAACAGGTTGGCCCTACCCTAGGCTCAACATAGTTACAAAAACAAAACAAAAGAGCCATCTATGTGTGTATAATGCAAGGCCACATAATGCACTCCATGCAACTTCCTCTCCTTATTGGACAATATTTATTTTTGCTAAAATAATAACTAGTAATTACTCTAAATGGTGCAAATGAAAGTAATAAAAATACAGAGTGTAAAATTTGAACACTCATAATGGATGCTTTAGAAAATGGAGAAGAAGAGTAGTAATGTTCTACACTTTCATGGTCAAGACATAAGCCATCAATGTCACACAATTAAAACATGAAATGTTTCACTTTCCATGCATCATAGAAGAGGACGAGCTAAAAAATATATCATTTTTTCAAACCTCGAATGCCCAATTTTGAAAGGGGATTTGCAAGGAACAATCAAGAGAGGGGATAGGGTGGCTAACCCAACAACTTGCGCTATGTTTCATCCATCGAATGATCAATTTCTTGAAAATTACTCTTTCAATGGAAAAAAAGGTGGAGAAGTGCAAGTTGCTACTATACAAGAATAATGGCCGCATGCCTTCCAACAAATTAAGAATCTCCAGAAAATTAGAAAAATAAGATCCTCATTCACAACATCGTGGAGGTTTAGAAAATAATATCGAATGGTAGAATACTGCTTTCTCTTGTTAATCCATGACCGAGGTGCACTTCCCATTAGCACTCAATTCCTTATGTCACAAGATGGCAGCTCGACGATTTGTGAAAAGGGAAGAAGTTAGAAAACAACCAAAAACAATTAAAAATTGAGGCATGTAACAATGTCAAACCATCTAAAATGATGGAGGGTGTGAACTCTTTTTGATAATCCGCACCAATCTTGACTACCCAAGCCCACGCTACAAAGAAGGAATTTCTCTGACAATAATCAACAATATCATAAACCATGAAGTCCAACAACAAAATTATCCTCGAGGCCATTGATGTTGATGCCTCCTCCTTCATAACCCATTTTAGAAAGCATCTTTATACCAATGCCTTTGTTATGTTGCTCAAATGCTACAAAAGAGGTGTTATCAACATAAACAGAAGGAATTGTACTTGAAATTCTTATTACCTCCTTGAACTTGTCATTCATCTTTTCAACTTCCGATGATGATGACGACATTGTAGATGACTTTAGCAACCCAATTTTACCAACTGACATATGATGAGAACCTTGGAGATGCTTACAAAATGCACATGCATAATTTTCCTCATATGGTCCATAACCACTATTTGAACCATGCCCACATATTGGCTTTACTTTTGATGTTTCTTTTGCTGTCACTAGAGTGGAAATTTCAGCAACTTGTTCCTCAAGCACATGTTGCAATTGAAGGCGGATATGCCTCTTCTCCTCTTCGACCATTTATAGCATTCTTCTCAATTCAATGTTCTCCCTCTCCTTTTCATCCATCATCATCCTATCATGATGATATAGATTACCTACGACTAAAAACCATTCACGACAATATGACATCAGTCCAAAAAACCCATAATCTAACATGTTTCATGAAATAACTTGTTAGGGTTGGAACTGGTGACTAACTTATGGATTGCGCAGTTCCAGAGGTCAAGGTTTTGGATTGAAGCTCAAGACTATGCATTGCGCAGTTCAGGATTTCCAGGGTCAAAGGATAAGAGCTCACGATCGGGGCTTGAGGCTTGAGGTTGCCCAATGTGAAGTTCTTGAAGGATATACTCAAGAAACTGTGTAATTGAGGGATTCAGGAGGTCAAGCTTGAGGCTTGAGCATTGAGGTTTCCAAATGCATAGTTTTGAGAGGCCTAGCTAGGTGATTGTGCAGTTGAGGAGCTCAAGAGCTGAAGGTTGAGGCTTGAGGCCTGGAGTTGCCCAATGTGAAATTATGGAAGGAGAACAAGCTGGGAGATTGCATAGTTGAGGCTTTCAAGGGCTTAGGCTTGAGGCTTGAAGTTTCCCAATGCACAATTCTGGAGGGAGTAAAATCTAATCGATTGTGCAATTGCGCAGCTCAAGGTGTTAGGTTGGAAGCATGAGGCTTGGCACTATGAAATGCACAGTTAAGGCTGATTGGGAGGCATAAATTACATAGTTCTAGAGCTCAAGGGTCAAATTTGGGCACTGTGACTACACAATGCACAATTTCAAGAGGTAATTTCGGGGCTTAAGGGCTGAGACTGCGCAATGCCCAGTTCAGGAAGGTTGAGTGAGGTCAAGTTGATCAGGAGTGAAATTTTCTGGATGAGGCTAAGTGTGGAATCATTGAGACCAAAGTGAACAAGGAAAATACTTGGGTGTGATCTAGATTGTGAATTTTATTTGTGATGGTAGTTTATAAGTTGAGGATCTAATCAACTAACCAAAATGGGTATTTTGATAAAAATGAAATGTTCTAGAACATATTAGGGTTCCTTTTTTATGAAATTAAAAGCAAAGGTAATGCTATACTCTAGTGGGATGTTACGCAAAATGATAAAATAAAGAGATAGTAATAAAAGATCAAGACTTGGAAGAAAATAATGAGTTAGTTCAAGGAGAAATTCTTACCAATTTCTTATCAATAGATTTTATAAACATGAGAAAAAAATTTGAGACATCCACTTAAGAGTATATATGAAAGAATTATTCAAGTTATCACTCAGTTAAGACTTAAATATATAATACAAAAGGGTAGTAACGTAAGCTAATAGTTTTACGTTATAGATTGAAGAGGAAACAAGCTTATCTGATTTCTTTGAAGGTGAAGGAAAATTTGTATACCCTACAACAACAAAACTTCGTAGGAAGAGGTTCTATGGGTATGGGGAATACCAATTTATGCAAGAGGACATCCCAACAATAGTAATGATGAAAAATTCACCAATATACATAATATTGTGGGAAGTCAAAATGTTGGTAGATGTAGAGAATATAAAATATGACAAGGAATTAAGTCTGTAGCTATTTTCTATAGATGTAAAGTAGAATGAAAAACACATCAAAATCTTCAAAGAATCACAATCAAGGAAAAATAACTACCCTTATTATTTCATGACAAGACTATCCTACAAGCCAACAAATTTCTATGATATCCACGAGGTCAACAACAATTTGTGGTTTGAAATATAGTTATGTTGGAACAAACTTAACTTTACAACCAAGGATATTTTCCCACCTCTAACATTTATGGACAAAAAGATATCAATTTTATAAAGCACATGAGAGCCAAATTATCACCTTTCCCATATTAACTTCCTCTATTGTACATTATAGAAAATCTCCATAAATTAATTATCCTTAGTAAAATAAACACTTCATTCAAAATAATCATCAATCCATAACATTACTACTTCACTCCATTTTTTAACTACACAAATATCATATCACAATTAAATTAAAAAATCAACCAAAATCCGCTAAAATAATATGACATAAAGAACTCAATTTTTTTTTATATAATTAATAATGATTTATATTAAAAAACACCTTCAAACAAATAAAAAACACACATTACATTTAATGGAATCTAATTCGTGCTGAAAGATAGATTCACGTTTCGTTTAAGTTGTCTTCCACAATTTTTTTCTTTCAAAAAAATATATATATATTTTAATTTCCATCGTTTATTTCCCTCGCACGGTTTTTCCTTTTCGAAGGAAGGAGGAAGGGCGCTGCTATGTAGTAACAAGTCTCATATCAAGGGACTGTGGAGCTTGTTTATTCTTACGAAGGAGGAAGGGCGTCCCATGCCATAACAGGTCTCATATCAGGGCACTATGGAGCTTGTTTATTCTGGCCTCCTTATTTTAGTGATATCTATTTGTAAGGTTTTGGGTGGGGTTCGAAATGTTCGTGTCAGTAATATATCGGGTCCCCACACCCCCGATGACTCTAAAACCACCAAGCACTCCACCACCCACCCACCCATCTATCATCTAGGGTTTCATTGACAAGAAAGTTTCTTGTTCTAGCGAGCAGTAAAATATTCTCCAATACCGGGGCTTTGCAGGCGTGCATTTAGAACAAATGTATGAAAGCTTATTGATATGGATAAGGTAACATGGAATCCACTATTGGGATGGTGGGTATTGGTGCGTAACCAGCCGCAAGTGTTCGTTGTTCCTTTCCCCAACCACCAGGCACCCCGCCCCTCGCACCCACTCCCATCCCCTCCAAAAAAGAAGAAGTGTGAAACTGATTCACTGATACATCTTGTGATGTCAGAGAGCACTACAGAGTTGAAAATATAGGGTATTAAGGTAGGTGGATTGGCAGTCAACAGGGCCGATGATGGAGCAGACACATGGATACATGCTAAAATCCCTCTTGGAATTGTTTATATATATTTTTAGAAATTTTCCGAGTTTATATTGAATTTTCAGTGGTGTCTTTTGTCAAATAGTTTGGTTACACACTGTTGTAAGTACATTTTCACAACTTCAACTGAAGTAAATATGCACAATAACCGATATGTATTCAACTGAAGTATTCAAAAAGTTCACGTTGACATTTTATAATACTTTTGGTTGAATTCATGATATTGGATTCTGTATTGACGACATCTAAATGGGCAGACAATTGTATTCCTTTCTTACTTGAGTAGGCAAAACAATATTTTAGTTTGTAACAGATTCTTACTAATGAAGAAGAAATGAAGAAAAGAGTTCAAATGGTTGTGCTATCATCTGCGATGCATGTCTGAGAAGCTACAGCTGATGGATCCCATACAAGGCAGTATGGCCGTAATTGTTATGGGGATTTAGAAGAACTAAAGTGTTCCTTTTCTAGGAGAAGCTACAACTGATGGATAGCATACAAGGCAGTCTGGTCGTAATTTTTATGGTGATTTAGAAGAACTGGAGGAAGAATGCACTCAAAGTTCGCATTCACACAATCTACATCATGTGCCTGGACCAGCAGGAACTGTGAGTTCAGTTCTTGGTTGCCCACCAAATGGCTCGAAACAAAAAATCCAGGTATGCCTTTTCTTTCCTTGAGGATATCTTTTATATTTATAAATATATGTTCGAGACTTACATTGTCCGTGAATTTATAGAGGTAATGGTGGCATTTATAAAGGAAATGGGATTAATGAACCATGGATTGCATAGGAAAATAAGTCTCATAATCATCACACTGGGTGTTTAATGGGAACCGGATGCTATAAGAGGAAAATGTCTCTACTTAATATGTTAGATACGGTTGGTCCTGGAACTCTTGAAATTGCACTTTTTATATTTTTTCTTTATTTTTTCTATTAAACTTTTCATACATATCAAGGTGAATGAACCATCTTGGCCAACATTAAGTGTTAATAAGTGCTATAATCATTGGATTTTCCAGTTCTACGTAGCCTAGGAGAACCTTATCAGAACAAAGTTGCACAATTTTTTTCACTATTTTTTCTGTTGGTGTGCTAAAAGGTGAGTCGACCCAACTCTTTCAATCAAGTTGGCTAAACGAAGGCTTAAGCTTCTTATCCAAAGCAAAAATAACCAAATCCTCACTAAGGGAAGGGGAAATAGTTCCAAGTCCCACGTTTGGATGAAAATTCTTACTAGAACATAACCCTATCGAAGATTCTTAATGAAAGGTTCAAGAGAATCCCTTTCAGTAGTAGCAGTAGTGCTAAATAGCAACAATATTTACAATCAAACACATCCTACTATAAGAGAAAATGAGACGAGTATTTAAAAGCAGATTCAATAGTGAATTAGATTGCACCTTATATATATATATATATATATATATATATATATATATATATTCAGGGCTACTTTATCATCGAGTCAATGTTCTTGAGATGGGTAGGGTTCAAATTATCATCATTAAATACTTTTGATAGCCAGGATGTTGAAATTGTTGGATTTGGGAATCCTAATTCCAAAATTTCTATACCTGGAGGTGTATTTTGGTGGCTTGGACTGCCATAGAAAATTTCTTTTGTGTTCATCTTCTTCATCATCATAGTCATCAAACATAGGTTGACTATCTTTGTGAGAGGAGGAATGCTGACTTGAATTTGTTACATTATATAATATTGACATCTTATCCTCAAAAAAGAGCATTGGTTTCATACTATATCCCCCATGATATTGTTGGTTGGAAACATCTACACGAGACCTATCATCCTTTGACCTCGAAACTACCCAAACTACCATTGAAAACGACATTTTCTCCATTTCTCTCCCTGAACTTTAAATGTCAAAAAAATGATTATTCATTATAGACCTGATATTTTTATAACAACTTTCCAATACATTCACTTATATTCCCCTTCATTTTGATCATTAAAAGTGATGCATGAAGCTTATCTTCACCTTCAGAGATAATTTCTCTCGATTTATCTGATTTTTTATTTACGTTTGTATTCCCAGATTCATTTTTTGTAAGATCGATAGTAGCTCATACAACCGTTGTTGCATAAAAAACTCACTCATTTTAACAGTTTATACCCATACAACCAGTGACATCCATGTTCACATTTTCTTATTTTATACCCATGAATACCCAAACAATAAATTTTATGGCCATATCATGGGTATTCATCCTACCTTCCATTAGTTCACCAACATGTAAATCATCTTCATATATGTCAGAATCATAATATTTTGTTGGATGTGGACTCAATCCTTTCACTATTAGAAAATGATGAAATTAGTGACTAGGTGACTATAAAAGTTAGTCACCACAATTATTTCAAGTGAATTACTACTAAATTTGAGAAATTTTAAGTGGCTGAACTAAAAATGACTAACTTAAACAACTAATCTAGTCTAGGGATAAAATATATGACTACATAATAAGTGACCAAACTAAAAGCGACTAACTAAAATGACTAATTTAGTCCAGGACTAAAATATATGACTAGATAATAAGTGACCAAACTAAAAGAGACTAACTAAAATGACTAATTTAGTCTAGGAATAAAATATAAGAACGATTATTAAGTACAAGAAGTATATGAATTTGTCATTTATGTCATTAATTATGTCACTCTAGAAATGAAAATTTGCAATTTTGATACTAAAGTGTGATTTGGCCAAATTTTATTGGTTGCAGTGTATTTTGGTGGCCCAATGTGAAGCTGCCATGTGGCCCAACTAGAGGCCACCACTTGGCGCCTCCACATTGGCCAAAATTTGTTAAAGGTTGAAAGGCCTTGGTGGGAATCAAATTGATGACCTTCTATAACAAACTCCAAAGCCTTACCATCTCACATATGGGTGGCTCTCAACCATAATGATTGCCACCTATATTTGAATGACATGTATGGGCACGTTTGGAGGAGGGGTCAAGCAGTGAGCCTTGACCCCTAGTCATATTGCACCCACAGGACCTATCGTGGAGGTGGACGGAGCAAAGGAGTGTGGACCAACCCCAACTCCTAGTCATGTTCACAGCCCATTTTCACTTAGTGATGTTCACAAACCCACATATTTTAACTATAAGAAACTTTTTATTATTAAAATTCTCTCTCTCTCTCTCTCTCTCTCTCTCTCTCTCTCTCTCTCTCTCTCTCTCTCTCTCTATATATATATATATATATATATATATATATATATATATATATATATATATAGATAAAGATATATAATTCATGGATATGGTTGCAATATTCATGCATGATTTCAAAATATATTTTCACTGGTATTTTATTCTTAAGCTTTGTAGGAAAATTATCCAAAAATAAATCCTTCAAGATAGTTCATACTCTAGTTAATAACATATTTACCATAATTTAATTTCCAATATAATTTGAGTAAAAATTTGCATAAAAAGTGGATATGAATACCTAAAGAGGGTTACTTCCATCATTATTTATGTGTTCCTTAACACTTATGTAAAAGTAAAACTATAAATGTGTAGTTTTATTAGTGATTACTACCAACCAAGCAAGTAAATTTTCCACTTCACTTCTCACATTTTTTTTAATTGCCAAAACAAATCTATGTAGGATTATATATATATAGAGTGTTATTAATTTAAAATATATTTAAATAATCATAAATATTCAAATTCGTAACTATCCAATTTTGTAATTATCTTAAAAATAAAATTAACGCGGAAATCTGTATAGAATTCTATTTTCCAATTAAGTATTATTAATTTAAAATAAAATATATGTAAATAATCATAAATATGCAATTTTGTAATTATTTTAAAATAAAATTAGCCCTCCAATCTATATAGATGCTATTTTCCTTATTGAGTGTTATTAATTTAAAATATATTTAACTAATAATAAATTTTCAATTGTGTAACTATTTGAAAAAAAAGGGCGCCATATGTTAAAATATATTTAACTAGTGAATTGGGTAACTATCTGAAAAATAAAAATGGAGCCATAGTGAATATCCTTTCATAAAAAAAGTGGTGTTATCCATTCGACCTCTTCAATCATTTAGGGCCAACAGTGATGAAAACCCAAAAAAATACAAAATAAATACCAAGAGGCTGGATCACGGGTTGAGGAGATTTATAGCAAAAGGAGGCAGAGTACTCATCTAGAGAAATGGGCACCACTGCAAATGCATGGGTGCAACCTAATGTAAGTGGAAAAGGACCAGCAGCTCGTGAGGGGCACAGTGATGCACTCATTCATCACCGTCTATTTTAGTCTATTTATATTTGGAGGTTATGGAGAAGCTCAAGATGAATCTGAAGAGATATATTACAACAACCTTTACATACTTGACATAGGTAATCCACTCTGTTGTTAGTATTCTTTATTTTTTATGTAAGGTTATGAAATTTAGTCGGTTGTTGCAAAATTCATTTCATAAATTGATTTGTGGATGCATGTTGATGTTCCCTTCGATGGTTTACCATTGTATTATATTACATTTATGCTAGTTTGCTACCATAGAAATGATGTAGCATGCACTGAAATTTAATTACATTGTTGGAAAATCCATCTTTGTATTGGTAGGATGTATGCCTTTTTATATTTTTTCCTCTTTAGTATGTTCTTTGTTTTCTTTTAAGATTGTGCAGTTTAATTGTTTTTAAATTTTAACAATATCTTTCCCAATTTTTCGATGTTTTAGTTCTACTTATATGGTTACTTGTGGAATTAAGGCTTATTTATCATTTATGTATGGAAATAGGGTCAATTTAATAACATTCAATTGATTAATAAATGACTCTCGTTGTTGAGATCTCAAAGTGTTTTTAGATCTATGGTGAACACTTCACCAAGCCTTAATCCAGCCAAACAAAAAACTTAACAGTAATTTAATAATGATCACACTATAGATGAACCTATCCCATGAGCTTGAAAAACTTAAAAAGAAATTCAACACAAGATTGAAAATTTCATTGTCCAAACACAAGTTCTTAAGAAGATCATAAGGATTTTTAAGATTTATAGTAAACACTTCAACAAAGCCTAATGTAGCCAAACAAAAAAAAATTAACACTTTAATAATGATCACATTACAAATGAACCCATATCATGATCTTGAGAAAGAAATCCAACATGAGAGAAAAGATCACCATCCAAATACAAGAACTCAAGAAGGGAGTGCTATAGGTAAGTTGCTCTGAGTATTTCTTCAATTTAACAACTTGAATAAATGATTTACTATCGAAAATCTAGCGAGCAAGCTCTTCTGTCTTGTGCCTTAGCTAGTGAAGACCTTGAATTGTCCTCATGAGTTAGACTTCAGTTAGGATGAGTTATTTCTAGTTTATTGGAATAATCATCAAGTTAGTATGCATAGAGTTGGAGCTTCAGTTATAAGAGGAGTTTTCATCAGTTTAACTATAGGATTGGGTGGAAGTTATGAGTTTAGTTAGAACATGTTCAGGCTTTAGACTTGATTGAAGAAGAACAAGTTAAGAACTCCAGTGTTGATTGGAGGGATAAATACTGTCACTCTCAGTTAACTCGTCAATAAAAAACTCAAGTTCTAAATTTGAACTAGCCTAATTTACCATTTAGCATGGATCGAATCTATAAAGAGAGGATGAAGACACGAGCAAAGGAAAATTGTTTTATGCACAGAGGTTTGTGTGACAAGACAACTCATGAGTTTGTGAGAGGAACCTTGATTGTAGAGAGTGCAAGAATTGTGTCCTAAGAAATAGGAGGAATAAGAGCACTAGGGAATAGGAGATTGATTGCATGCCGAGCTTATGTCCTAAGCAGCAGTAAGTCACAAGTCTGCAAGATTAAGGAGACGAGATTAGGGTTTGCAAATAAAGTCAAGGCAGAAGGAGAGGATCAATTGTGTGCAAGAACCGAGATCAAGTTGTGATCAAGGAAGGACAAGATAGATTGTATTAGCTGATATTTTTGTGAGAAGCAGAAGACTTTCTCAAGAGAGACAGATTGCTTTGTAATAGATCCAAGTGCTCTAGAACAATCAATAAAATAGCCACATCAAGCAGGAAGGTTTTCCCAGTTGGGTTTCTTGAAAAATAAATTTTTTTATTTTGTGTGACTTTGTTCTTTATCTCTGTGACTATGTCTTTCTTGAGAAATTCTGAGTTTAAGCCTCGCCAGATGCTGCATAGAGTGTTTTAATTAGCTTTCCTAATCACACACATTCCAATATATTAGGACAAAGTAAATAAATCAACTTAATTCACCAAGCATCGTCCAAGGTCTACCATAAGCATCCACGAAAAGAGATCACACACATTCCAATTGCACCCAAGAAAAGTCACTCAACTCTTCCATCCATAGCCAAATTGTGAGAGAAGCAAAACATAAATTTTAGACCTTCTAAGATATTTCTCCCCCAAATCCAACCATGAGAAAATGAAAGGAAAGCACCTATATTTATATAGGAGGTTCCCAATTTCCCTCATAGTGAAATATTATTTTTCTAAGCTAAAATCCCCAATTATAGCTTAAGGAGGCGCAAAGGCCCTCTTATACAATTAATTAAAAAAAATTACATGAATTTAGGGGAATTCATGCCACATGTACAATGATCAGGGGGAATGAGCCCTCACAAAGTGTCCATCTCCATAAATGAAGGGGATGAAGGGCTTGTTGGCATGGCATCTAACATCCCAAGGCCCATCAACAACATAGCTTATCTAATAAGTCTTTAAATATTCCCACTAAAATCCTCTAAAGTGGGTAGACAACCCCAAAATTATCCTCCAAGGTGGGTACAAGGGCTCCCAATGCCATTGACCAAGTGGGAGATGGGTACCTTCAATTTCCCCCACAGCTGTTACAAATCCTCCACTAATCAAGGGAGTTCCACCTCCAAATTTCTTTCAAAGTGGACACTAAACCCTTTTTCTCTGATATAGGCTCATGTACCTCCAATAAATGACCCTTCAAAGGGTGTATATAGCTTCAAACTATTTATTATAAGGGTCACAAAACCTTTATTGAGTGGGCACATGGCTCACAAAGCAAGGCAAAGGAATGACCAAAGGGAAAAATATGCCTCCAAGATTCCTCCAAGTGTAGAGTGCTTCAAAGTGAACTCATCTGACTCCTTTAAAGGTTGGAAAACTCATACTCTATGTCCTCATAAGCTGGGTTGAGCACCCCACTTCTGCCATGTGCATATAGTGCAAAGAACTGGGCTTTTCAATAGGCAATCCCCCATAGGATGAGAAAAATTCTCCTAGCAATGGTCACATGATTTTACACGTACAGGTCAACCCATCATAAATTTCATTTAACATGTGTACAAATCACCTTAAATAAAGGTTGGTTCCAACAAAAAAAGCCAATTTTGGCCCAAATTTAGGTTCCTTCCCCTCCCCCCCCCCCCACTTTTAATTTTATTTTTAATTCCAGTGCGCATACCTATAAATATTATACATAGGAGAGCAACCTTACACCAATTAATTCTCTTGGTCAACTTCTGCTATGAAACTAGGCATTGTTCTCTGTATTCTTTTCCTCCCTTCAGGTTCCAAGTCATTTTAGGACTTGGTTTATGATTGCAGGCATATTTTTTTGGTGTCCTATTCACATTTGCATTCCCAGCTCAAGGTCTCTTCTAATCCTCTACTTCTGCAGCTGAGAAGGTTCCAAAAGATGCACCTATAACCATCATGTTATTTTTTTTCCTAAATTCTTTGAACTCCAATGATAATGTGTTTGGGAGCTTGAGATACTTGATGCTAAGTGTCATTGAAATAGGATGGGACTGTAATGAATGCATTTGAGATAGACCACCCTCGATAGGCTTACAAATTTACAGTCCTCTTATCTTTTTCAAGATGAATCCTTAATTCTGACATTGTGAATACTAGTTTCCATAACAATACAAACCTCAGAAAGGTCTCTTATCCTTGTTTCAGTGCTCTCTACAGGAGTACTATTGAAATATGAATAGTTATTCCATCAGATAGGTTTTAACCATCCACTATCCCTCCTTTGGTCCTTGTATTACTGTGCTATCACCCTCCTTTCCTATACACTATATGGGTTCGATAGAGGACTCTTCTAGGAGATTAGAGCCTATGATATCATCTGTTGTTACCTTTCTCATGCATTCAAATTCACCTATCAAACTAGAGCCATTTTAATAATACATTTCCTCACACTTCAGGAAGTATGGTCCCATGCCAGTATAGTTGACATGTTTCATAATGTATTACCAACATATATTCAATTGGGATAGCTCCCCTAGTTATCCCATTTTTGTCTTAAACAAAAATGTGTGTAACAGTACCTCTAGGCTATGTTGAAGCCATGTATACTAGATTTTGATATTTACCTTTAGATATGTAAGATGAATGATTATCTCATTGGTCTGCATTTAGATGATTTTTGTGGAAAAATTGGGTGCCTTCACCTCATTTGTGAGTTTAAGCCTAGCCATATGTTGCATAGATTGTTTTAGTTGCCTTTCCTAACCACGCAAATTCCAATATAGCAGGACAAAGTAAATAAATCAACTTACTTCACCAAGCATCACCCAAGATCTACCATAAGCATCCATGAAAATGGATCACACACATTGAAATTTCATTGAAGAAAATTCACTCAAATCTTCCATCCATAGCCAAATTGTAAGAGAGAAAAATCACAAAATTTTTAGACCTTTTAAGAGATTTCTACCCGAAATACAACCATGACAAAATGAAAGGAAAGCACCTATAATTATAGAGGAGGTGCTCAATTTCCCTCACAGTGAAATATTATTTTTCTAAGATAAAATACCCAATTCTAGCTTAAGGAGGTGAAAATTCCCTCTTATACAATTAATTAATGAAAATTACATGAATTTAGGGGAATGCATGCCACATGTACAATAATCAGGGGGATTGAGCCCTCACAAAGTGCCCATCTCCATAAATGAAGGGGATGAAGGGCTTGTTGGCATGGCATCCAGCCTCCCAAGGCCCATCAACATCATAGCTTATCTAAGAAGTCTTTAAATCTGCCCACCAAAAGCCTCTAAAGTGGGCAGACAACCCAAAATTCTCCTCCAAGGTGGGTACAAGGGCTCCCAATGCCATTGACCAAGTGGGAGAGGGGGACCTTCAAGTTCCCCCACAGCTGTAACAAATCCTCCACTAAACAAGGGAGTTTCTCCTCCAAATGTCTTTCAAAGTGGGCACTAAACCCTTTTTCTCTAATATAGGCTCGTGTAACTCTAATAAATGACCCTTCAAAGGGTGTATAGACCTTCAAGCTATTTATTATAAGGGTCACAAAACCATTATGAACTGGTAAAATGGCTCAGAAAGCAAGGCAAAGGAGTGACCAAAGGGAAAACTACACCTCCAAGATTCCTCCAAGTGTAGAGTGCTTCAAAGTGAACTCATCTGGCTCCTTTAAAGGTGGGAAAACTCATCCTCTGTGTCCTCATAAGCTGGGTTGAGCACCCCATTTCTACCATGTGTCTATTGTGAAAATAAATGGGCTCTTCTATAGGCAATTCCCCATAGGATGAGAACATTTCTCTTAGCAATGGTCAAAAGACTTTACACACACTGGTCAGCCCATCATAAATTTCATTTCACATGTGTACAAATCACCTTAAATAAAGGTTGGTTCCAAAAACAAAAGATGATTTTGGCCCAAATTTAGGTTCCCCACCTTCTTTAATTTTATTTTTAATTCCAGTGTGCATACTTATATATATTATACATAGGAGAGATACCTTACACCAATTAATTATCTTGGGCAACTTCTGCTATGAAATTAGTCTCTGTTCTCTACATTCTTTTCCTCCCTTCAGGTAAAAATTAGTTCAAGACTTGTTTTATGATTGTAGGAAGAATTTTTGTGGTTTTCTATTTACATTTTCATGCCTAGCTCAAGGTCTCTTCTGAGCCTCTACTTCTGTAGCTGATAGGGTTCCAAAAGATGCACCTATGGCCATCATGTTAGCTATCTACCAAAATTATTTGAACTCCAGTGATCATGTGTTTGGGAGCTTGAGTTGCTTGATGCTGAGTGTCATTGAAATAATATGGGACTATAATGACTGCATTTGAGATGGACCTCCCTGGATAGGCTTACAAATTTACACTCCTCTCATCTTTGTCAAGATGAATCCTTAATTCTAACATTGCTAATACTGGTTTCCATAAAAATACAAACCTCAGAAAGGTCTCTTATCCTTGTTTCACTGCTCTCTATAGGAGTACTACTGACATGTGATCAATTCTTCTATCATAAAGGTTTGACCCATCCACTATCCCTCCTTTGGTCCCTGTATTACTGTGTTATCACCCTCCTTGCCTATGCACTATATGGATTCTGTAGAGGACTCTTCCAGGAGATCAAAGCCTATGATATCATCTGTTGTTACCTTTCTCATGCATTCAAATTCACCTACCAATTTAGAGCCATTCTAATAATACATTTCCTCACTCTTCAAGAAGTATGGTCCCATGCCAGTATAGTTGATACATTTCATAATGTATTACCAACATCATTGAATTGGGATAGATCCCCTGGTTATCCCATTTTTGTCTTAAACAAAAATGTGGGTAACATTACCTCTAGGCTCTGTTGAAACCACGTATACTAGATTATGATATTTACCTTTAGATATGTAAGATTCTCACTGGTCTACATTAAGATTATTGTTGTGGAAAAAGTGGGTGCCTTCACCTCATTCGTGAGTTTAAGCCTGGCCAGATGCTGCATAGAGTGTTTTAGTTTCCTTTCCTTTTGCAAAGTTGCTAATTGACATGTCTGAGAAAATAAATTTGTAATAAAATAAATATAAGGCCCAAGATCTTGCATGAAATACGATGCCACAATTTTCTTGGATCCATTTCAACCACCATCAGGACATTATTAAATCGGCTTTTAGCATGCATTTTTTTAATGCAGATTTAAAAAAAAAAAATTCTTTCCATATGAGCTTTCATAAAATTTGGTTCTACCAACTATAGTTTGCTTCATCAAGTTTTACAACAATTAATTCTATAGTGGCTGCATTCCAACAAGAAACACGTTCAAAATATTTAATTTGTTGAAGCTACAGGTCTGACTAATTTCTTTAGACAGGTTTCACTTTTATTTGACTCATTACTGTATCTTAAATCCATGGGGTTGGCTTAGAAACATAGAGATTTTATTCCTTCTGGTTCCCTAATCCTTTAAATGGTTAAAACAAGTCCATGGCTTCTGGGAAGGATTCCAAAAATAGAAATGAATAGAAATGAATAGCCACCTTTGACTCTGCCCTGTTTGATTGTAGTGGTTGTTGCTTGCTCCATTTGTGTCTAGACCTGCTGTTACTGGACATCCTGAGTGATGTGTCTATCCTCCCTGCCATTCCATTCTATTTTCTTCACGTAATTGAATGTGTCACTTTTGAATCTTTCTCCCTTTGAGTCAATATGAGCCTGAGTTCTCCACCTCCCATCTCCACTTGATTATGTTGGTTGGTTGCCTAGTATGCAGTGAACAATTTTGGAGAATCAATCAATTCCCTGTTGGGACTTCCAGCTAGCACAACTGTGAGAATTGACCCTTGCATTGGTACATCAACAACATTTAAGTAGAAGAAATGTTGCATCATCTAGGATAACATGCACTGGGAGGATGAGTTATCTGTGTTCTTTCTTATACAATAGAATATTCACAATCATATATGATCTAAACTAAGTTCCAACTAGAAGTGTATTTTATGTATGAATTTGTAGTTTTAACTTTGAAAATGCTTTCGAAACTAAATGAACTATAGTTTACCTCTTGTAATCGGTAATTTTAAGGCATGGTTCTCCCCATCTTAATTTTATTGTTGCTAACAAGTGGTGACTTTTAGCAACTTTTATGAATGGACAGGTTATACAGTCAGTTATAAAGGGAGATCTGGTGAGTGAAGTGCATCAACAATTTTCCCCATGGGCGTCACATGTTTGTTTCGAAACTGCAATCATTTGGAATCTTAAATATATAAATTGCGTCATTATGGATCCATTGTGATGTTGGTAAATTGTAGGAAATTATAATATTGGAGAAATAATTTAAATGGTTTTGCAACTTTTAGCTAGATCTACATTCAAATAGAGCAATAATTGAAAGTATAATTTCTCAATGGAAATATATTAGCAATTTATAACTATAAAATATAAAAGTAGGATTTTCCTTAATGTAAATGTCAATACTTAGAACACTAATTTTTCTGAGTTGTGGGCTTCATTATCTTCAATGGGCATTCTTATTTGTTGATTTTTAGAATCCATGGTCTCTCAAAGTGAAGTTTTCTCTGCTTCTAATCCAAAATTAGACAGGTAGGGTTGTCAATCACTTTTTCCCCTTGAATAAATCCCAAGGGGTTTGATTGGACAATTTATGAATGCTACAACTGTTGCAGAAAATAATCCTCACTTCAAAGCATGCTAGTTCTAGGGCATGTCTAGGATAATTGGTTGATCCAGTCTCCAAAATTTGTCACTTAACCTTCCAAATTAGTGAATCGGAAGCATGTATCTAGTCTTAAATCCTTCAAAATATGCAATAAATCTACCAACATGTTGATAAATTTTGACTGATCTGCGATAATAACAATTAAATATGTGTGATAAATAAATTAAAATCAATGAATGCAATGAGTAAATTGTCCATATATTTGAAAATTTTTTGCAAGGATATTTGTTGGAGGAGAGTGATGGGGAACAAGAATGGCAGTAGGAGACATAGGGTGATGGGCAGGGAGGATGTATTGATGCGAATGGCAGCAAGGGAGATGGATATGGATATTGTGCAGATGCACAGGTCTAGGAGAAAGAGCATAGGCAGAGTTTCACTAAAATGAGGAAAGTTGTTGCCTCGACGATAGTGGTGACACTTCCCTGTTCCACTAGCCTTATCACCTTGTGAAGGATTTGAGATAGCAGTCCCATTGAATTATTTTGTTCATTTGTGGACATTGAAAATTTGTTTTCTTTATTTCCACATGTGCAGTAGAAAACACTAGTTTGGGATTAAATTCAAAAGAAAAATTTAGGGAAGATAATTGGTGTGAGATGAGGAAATCATGAAAGTGATGAAGCACATAACTCAATGCTGCGTAATTTCCAACTTAAAAATAAGGAATTCAAACTACATTCCAGAACTGTTGGGATCAACCTCTTTCATTGTTAGTTATTGGTTGGTTTTCCATCTCTTAATCTTGCAAGTTTGTTGGACATAAATGCATTTTGTACTCAATAAAATATTCGAAATATTATAGTTCCATCGCCTACTCATGAATGTGGTTGCATTAAATAATGAGTTTAAAGTACAATTAGAGAGTCATTGTCAAAACTTCATTTTTCATCTCCATTATTCAAAAATATGATGGTTCACAGGTTGTGTTCACTTGCCACTGCTTCCTGTATAATATTCTACCATCCCAAAAATTGGAATATTCACTTCCTATGCATCCATCTGTAGCGTTTTCTCTTGCATAAACAATGGATTCTTCCTCAACATTAAATTATAATGGATAGCATGTTAATATGTGACAAGGTTGAATAGGGATTATATACTTAAAGTAACTAGAATTTTTATGTGAATGCATGTGTCTGTTTTCACTGGTATTTTACTATTTTTACGTCAATTGTGCCCATGTACATGTCTATATGTATGTATCCAAACAAATTGTACAACAAGAAAATACTAACATAGGAAAATCCAGCTTACAGATACTGAACAAATAGTCAATGATGGAAGTGTTCCTCTTAAGGAACAGGTAGATATTTATGTTTGTTTGGAGTGATGCCATTATCAACTGTTGAGTGTTGAAATTTAAGATCTAAGAAGTTAAAAAATTAGTTCTTGAAGCCAAAAGGGAAGGAGAAACTGTGTGCAGCATGTGGTGCATGATCATAGTCACTCTTGCTGATTGCTGTAGAGTCTAGACCACCTATTGTCCCTTACTAGTTTTGCAATGCAAATTCTAACTATATATCAAGTATTGTATACATTTGTAAATTTCTTCTTAACAGTGGGAGGGAATAACCAATAATTTTTTCATCCTTTTTGTAGCTTAATAAATTATAGCTTCACAACAGAAAGAACAATAACCATCATGTATCATATGAAAACTTAAAATCTACCTACACCAGACGTACCATTAATGAGGAAATAAGACACAAGCATCTGCATTGAAATGTTCTGATGTAACCATTGAATATCTGCCAGTAAAATAAAAGGCTTCTTCAACTCCATCACCATGGTGGACATCAATATTAACATCTAGAACTCTAGCATGATGTTTAAGCAACTCCAAAATTCCCAGCATGAAGTCATTAATATAATAGAAACCTGATGCCTGACACTTTTTAGCATGGTGAAGACCACCAGACCAATTGATTGCAATATAAAAAATATGGTTATTCAGTTGATGAGCAGCATATTTTTATGAATCAAAGGATATCATCCTTATTAGGCCTCATAACATATATTGATAACAGATAAAGCATATCTGCTAAGAAAAGTTCCAGCTACCTATAGTGCCACCAGCATAAATTTGACAAAACTCAAAGAGGTTGTCAAATACAGGTCAATCTTCTCCCATATTATCTACCAAAACAAAAAACACAATGGTAGGAATATTATTTTCTTGCAGTAAAACCAGAGAAAAGAAAGATATATTGACGGAATTAAAAAAATGAGATATACATAAAAAAAAAATACAAAACATTACAATCACTTCATAGAGACTAGACAATGCAATGGGTACAACTACATTTAACCTCTTGGAATTCCAAACAATAGCAATATCAATACATTGAGAAATCTTAGTCTAGATTTTATCATCCCTATAGTCATATAAAGGGCACAGGCCTTACATTTTACTAGCTCCTTAATGAACAAGTGTTGTGTATCAGGCGTTATTTGATGCAATAATTCCACATAGTCTGTTGAATGAAACTGAGCAAGTTCCACTGGATATGCCTTGTGTGGTCGCTACAGAAAAAACCTAGAAAATACTAACATGAATATGGGATAAAATTAAGTATAGAAAACAAAATACTGGACAAAGATAAACGACATATTTAAAGGTCTAGGACACACATAGATCTCCATATTCTTGTGAAGTTCATAAGAAAGGACCAGATGGTGTGTCATGCATAGTCAATGTGACTTCATAGGATGATTTGGGCCAAAGTAGACGCTTCCCACATCCCCTGCATGATTTATTAAAGCAAATTAGAATTTTCTACGAAGCTTCTATAAGCATGAGCAGAAAACTGACAAAAACCTTTTCAAGTCCAAACATCATAAACAGACCTAGATATCTTCCCCTGTTCATTACAGATTTAAATTTTGGTCATGCATACAAATGAAAATGATCCCTGTTTCTCTTACAAAGCAAGAAAAAATCAATATTAATACGAGTTATATTAATAGAACCATCTAGTGAAGCTTAGTAAATCTTGACTTGTCTACATTAGTTATTCTTGTTTTTTCTGTCAAGTCACTTAACTTGACAAACTCTAGGATTTGATGGGGGAAATTTTGTCCAGATATCCCTAAGAAATAAAAACAGAAATAAATTATAGCATTAGAAAAGCATGTAATGGAACTATGTTTACTTTGTATGACAGGCTTAAAAGGGAAGCTCCTGGCAATATCCCCATCATAGAACTTTGAAATATTAATCAAAAGAAAATTTTGTTGCGAAATGAGCTAAATAGAAAATTTATTTCTGTAAACAGAAAAGCTAGACAGGTTCATATGAGATTTATAAATCTTATGGACAATCTTGTAGCAATGACCCAGTATAATACAAAAAGTTTCCGTCTATAAAAAAAATCATTTGTGGTGCTTAGTTTAATTAATGAGCACTTGAATCCAACTAAAAGAGGCCATTTCAATTAAAAGGTGCCCTTCCCTTAACACTGTCAAAACTTAGAATTTATGTTGGCACTGGGCAGGAAAGATTTTCCTTCTGTGAGGGGGCATTGTGTTTTAATATTTTACTCTCATCGATTGGCATGCATGAGCTACAGATGTACCATTGTTGGGCTTTACAGATGAATAAAGACAAAAATCCCCTTATCTACTAAGTGGACTCTGTTTATGACTGATTTCTTGAATTCCTTCCACATTTCTTGATGAGGGTAACAACCTCCTCCTCTATTGAAGTAAACATCATTTGTGGCTGGATTTTTGTAAGATTTCATGTATTGTTCCAGGACATTGGGAAAATTTCAACCTTACAATGTTATGGACTCAAACTGTAAAGGAGTTATTTGGACCAGAGAACTACTCACTTGATTTTTACTGCATACAAAACAAATACATAAGAGATCTAGGATGTAGAGCATGTTTTTGAAGAACTCATGTGGAAAATGGTTTGGTTTTGAACAAGTGGTCAAGCGTCCTTTGCAAACTTAACTGTCAAAACACTATAAAATGATGATGTTGTGTTACCTGTGAAACATTCTCTTGTGGATAGGATAATACTTTAGAGTCATTAAATAATTCTAGTTCCATTCATGAAGATGTAATGGGTTCATGGCTGCACTACCCTATTGATGATTCATTAGATAGATGAATATTGCTCTGAATTCTTTGGAGGGTTTTTCTTGTTGTATTTATAAATCGAGGTCACTAGATCCAAGGTACTTCATTTGATATATTTTTATTTCACCCATTTTGGATCTAACACAAGCACTTAATTGAGTTTTCATGCTTCGAAAAATTGAATATGTATTTCTCATTTGAGGTCGATTTACAACGACTTGTGCCAACATTGAGATATCTTTATGATATACAGTCACTCAAAAAATACTAGTCAATGTTAAAATAGGGTGAGCAACCTACTTAATAATAAGGGGAACAATTCATGCCATTTGAGATTAATTTCTAGGGTTAACTTCAAGCCTTTAGATCTAATTTTTTTTTTGGTGGATATTGCATGATCCATGGTATGACCAACTTCCTAGTTATTCATTTAATACCTCAACGCATGTGATTTATTTCTTGTATGTCATTTTACTCACTCTCCAGCAAGGTCTGAAATGTGCCATGCTACACCTTGATTATTTCAATGTTTTTTTTTTTCCACAATGAAGTCTTAAACACCTTCTAATGAAATAAAATGCAACAATGAGCTCAACAACCGACTTTATAATTCAATAACATACTTAGATTTGTCACTGACATAAAAACTCGGCTCTAGTTCTCACTGTTTCTCTACGTATTTTATGTGGTCAAGTACTGAAGTTTATTGCACCATTGTTTGATGATCTATATGATATGAAACTAAGTCATATAACACTTAATGTCTCATCTCTTAACATTGGTGATGAGGATTACATCTTGTGACATTGTTTAAAGTGTCCTTAAAGCAAATCAATACACAATTTTAAACACCCTTTAAGGACACTTTAAACACTCTTTAAGGACACTTTAATTTTATTAAACTAAGGGTGTTCAAACTTAGTTTCTTAAATGTTGAACATGATAATGAATTATTCTAGGCTAGAAACAGTGCATACTGCAAATTATAAGTTGCCATAAGAGATTTATCTTATTTGAATATTTAACAGAAAGGATTGTGAACTTTGTCTCATATGGGTTTCAAATATTCGCCCAGAAGCTACTCAATATTGTGTTCAGGCACAATATCATGGTCTGGATATGGTACATTTGTGTGGGGCTCCTCTTTTATCCTAAATCCATCATTAGATCATCCATGCTCCCCCTTTTTGTGTCTCTTCCTACAATTTCTCTTCTAGAAACCACCCTTTACATAATTAATGTGTTCTGTATCCCCCTTTCATGCAGTTGCCCTTCCACATCATTTTTAACTACCATTGTTGTCAGAGAAAAATTTCTAATAATGAGGGGGGTATGTTTCCTTGGAGGTTATGAGGGATCACAAGTAGGGGTTCAAATCTCCATCCCCATATCCATGGCCTCTTTACTTTCTATCTAGCATTTTATTCACCAAGATGTCTTGGTGCTCATAATCTTCAATCACAAGGTACTCGTCAGCTGTTGACAGAAACAAAGGATGTCTGAGGTGAAAAATAAGCCCCTTAACTACTCCTCCAGGCTCTGACAATTATGGAAAATTCCTCTTCCAATTCAGATGAGAAAATCGTATTTGAAAATCCAGTTTCAATCCCTTGATCATGCCTCTATCTTGGCTAGATTGTTGCAGTTTCCCATAGGTCTATTGTGTCTTAACTTTTCTCCTTGTCTCTTAGTTTGACTGTGTACAACGGGTCCCACTTCCTTTGCTAGGTATGGAGGATTCAAGTTGCCTTGGTTTTAAAGTCAACAGTCATCTGCAGGGGGATTTTCTCTCTCTAAACAGGGTGGCTTTTACTATTTCAATTATAAATTTCCCCATGCATGCTACTAGTCTTTCTCAAAGGCTGCCTGATAGATTAATATCTGAAAATAATTTTGTTTCTTTCTAACGAAACTTCCATAGCTGGAAACATGTTTACAACTTGCTTTAAGCTTTGGGGATTATGATATCATATGCCAGTTTTGAAAGAGACCTGGTAACAAGGTAGGAAAGCTCCAGTTGAGGTCATGTTTCTCTATAAAATGACTTGAAATACGACATGGGTACTCACAGATAAGGATCTAAGGGAAAGGGGGCATTAAGAAGGGCCAAGGAAGCATTTTCCTCAGGATATAATCTTGTGTTAGGTTGTTTTTTAGTGGATACTTGTAAGAAAGTATTTGCTTTAGTCAAGTACTCCTTCACCCATACCTTATTCCAAGTTTTGTTGAAGTTGCTCCTTCTCTCATGACCTCTCTTTATTGTGTACAATCCAGTCTTGGAAGCTCTCCATTTTCAGTCATTCTGTTCCCCCTCGTTAGAATTTTAAAAATTTCTAGGATCTTTCTTGAGTGTTTTGTTGCATCTCTATTGATCTGGGTTCTAAATTCCTCCAATATTTTCCTGTGTCTCTCCTTAAAGGTGTCCATCATCAGCTTCATACCTAAATTTCCAAATAATAGAGCCCACGATTTGTTGTAAGGGCCCCTTTGGACTTGCTAAATCTCCCATGCTAGAGAGCGTTATCTTCAAATTCCATGAGTTCTCACAAACTTAGCCTTGGATCCATCCTTGCTATCCCAAAAAATATAATCCTTATTTATGTCCACGTTGTATCAAATGAAGCGCAGATGATCGAGTAGACATTCTGGGGATATGGTGCCTATGTAGTTTGCCTTAAAGCTTGTTTTCTTCCTTGCAAATATGTTGTACCATATTTTCCATTAAAGCCTTATTAATCCAATCCCCCATAACATAGACCCAAGGTTTTTCAAGCCTTATACACATTCTTCCAGGCCACCAAGATAATATTTTTTGGTCTGTGGTGTTGCTTAATGGACTACACATTTGCTGATGTTTTCAAAATTGGCCAATTGTAGAATAGACTTTGACAGATGTAGTTTTCCAGCGAGAGAGTCATTTCCCTTTCCAAATTGTTCCTCTACTAGACAATCCTTTGATAATATTTTTCCAAAAAGGCCCTTCTTAGTGTGATCATGAAGGAGAAGGATTCCAAGAGATTACCTGGTAGTTTGTTTTGTGCTCTTCTTGTTGTGTTTGTATATGTTAATTTTAGATAACAATGGTATGTTTTATGATTTATAGCAATTTATTTCAATCTTTTCTTATTATCCCAATATCAATTTCTAGATTATAAATCACATTAACATTGATGGTAAATGTTGATAGAACATAAACAATAAGTAGAAGAGAAGCCAAGAAAAGAGGACACAATATTTGGCGGAGCCCAGGGAAAAACCCAAATGTAGGGAAAACCCTTTGATGAAATATTCTTATTATTCTTCAAAATTTCAGCAGAAAGACTACAATATATAAAATACACTTGCCCAGATTCCACCGTTATCCTTCGTGATAACTAGAGGGGGATTCATTTGTCAGAGAATCCCGTGTTCCACGATCGATCCAATCAGGTACCACTTTGTCTGGGACATGGTACAGCGAAGCGCCGTAAGGCTCATATGAACTAATGAGCTATTTGCAGATATTCTCTCTAAGCCCTTGGGGAAGGTCAAGTTCCTAACCTTCCGTGAGAATCTTGGAATCATGGAACGACCCTATTTGGAGGGTCCTGTTGGACGATGAGATTTGGGAGCTCCACATGGGCTTTGGGGATAGCTTCTTGATGCTATAAGAAACCACAGGGTTAGGCTTGCTGAACCTAGTTGGTGTGCTTCCACCCCACTGTGATGATATTGAGTTGGTTTACCTCTCTCTGATTTGTGCCCCGTGTGCATCCTACCCATGGAGTTTCAGACTAATGGGAAGTACCTCTCATTTGGCCAATGAGGTGGGAAGTGTGAATAGAGACCATAGCAAGACCGATGGATGCATCAGAGATTGTCGTACTCTCTATGTCTGGGATGGCATGGTCCAACCACTTGATCTGTGATCAAGTATAGTGAGGTTTTAGACCTCCAACTGACTTCGAGTTAGTATATGACTCTCTTGAGTCCTAGTGAGGTTTCAGACCTCCAACTAACTTCGGGTCAGGTAAACCAACTTTGGGTTGGTATGAGACTCTTTATGAGTCTTATAGAGGTTTCAGACCTCTAGGCTAAATTTTTCAACCGAGAATGATGTCTTGGTGACTGAACCACTTCTGTTATGAAATAAAGAAGCTAGAAAAGCAAGTTATGGTGGGATGGCGCATGATATTTGGATGGCACCGGTGGATGGAGTTATCCCTAGTTAAGAGGGAGTGTTAATTTTGGGCCACTAGGTCCAAACTGCATGTTGTGATGCTTAGATGATGATGCCAATATTTTTATTGGATTCCTCTTTTGGAGAGGTGCAATATCGATCTAAATATCATCTTGATCGGATGAGAAGAACATGTATTTTGAATTTATTCCACATGTGCAAGGTCGGCCTGATTTATCCCTCATGCATAAGAAATGTGTCACACACCCCCATAGATGCCTATATATTGGAGAGACTTGGAGTTCATTTTACACACACATTTTGGAGGCATTCTCTTCTCTCACAGATGGCACTGCGATTAGGGCTTCTCATGGCGATACTGTTAGGACTTCTTGGTGCAGTGTCTTGATGGAACATTTTTTATGAGTAGTCCCGGGGTTGTGTGACACATTGGGTTGGATGACCTTATGGAGACTTCATTGGTTGAAGAATCCTACTGATCACTATAACACCACCATTCTTTATCTCTGTTTTTGGCTTGTCTTCCATCGATCTATTGGTATGTTCTATCTGCATCTTACTTTCATGTGATTGAGCCCTAGAAGTTTAAATTAAATTTGCATATAGCATAGAACATCTTCAGAAATTAACAATGTTCCAGTAAATGATCTATATATGTGTAGGCTGCAAGTTGTGTTTACTTTTTTGTTTTCTGGATATTTCTGAAAATAACTTGTATAATTAAAACACAATTAGGAGAAGTAAATCAAGGCACTGCAGTAGGGTTTTTGTAATTTTTCATTCAGAAATTTTCATAGGGTTTATATCTCTATATTTCCTTAATGGCTTGTGGGTTGAAGTTGCATACCTCTGGAGCTCTAGACTAGACTTTTTTTTTGGCATATGTTGGAACACCTAACCCTACATGGGTAGGTGTGGAATGTGAAAAGTCACAATGGAGTCGAAGTGACCTTAGAATATGAAACCAAGAGTCACACCATTGTACTATAAATGTACATCTTTGTATAATGGAAAATAAGAAAGCCTCACGCTTATCTTTCATTGTGTGTTGCATCTCTTGTGTGTGTGTTCATCTTCCTCATACACCATGTGTGTGTTTAACATGGTATCAGAGCGGGCGATTGCTGGCCCTGCTCCAAATTGAGTGAGCCATTTGTGTTGATGGCCTGTGCATATCTGCAAAATTCTTGGCGTTTTTGCAGCATTTTAGAGAGTTTCTGCCGCAGTCCTTTTTGCCGCATTCATCCGTCAAATATTTTCTGCAGCATTCAGAAATCTGCTTTGAAAAGGAGCAGCATTCAAAAATTGGTAGCATTCAGGCATTGTCTTTGAAGAAAGGCAGCACTGCCCATCTGAAGGTTTTCATTCTAAATTTTCTCTGCAATTTCTACTCATTAAAATCTACAATTTGAAGAGCTGCTGGAATACTATTTATATTGGGTCTCTGAAGAATAAATTTCTATTTTTTACTACAAAATAAACCTGAGTTTTTCATTGAAAAATCTTTGCAAGTTTTTGGGTTTTTTTGATGGAAAAGATTTCTGAATACTGTTAAATTCTGCAATGGAGTAGATTGCTGTATATTTGAAAAAAAAAAAAAATCTGCTGCTGTTTTAAAGTCTTGGGTCTCAGTCTTACTCCTCTGATGCTAGAAGAAAATCTACATTCTCTTACTTTCCTCTCTGCTGTTTTTAAAAATAAAAATAAAAAATAAAATAAAAATTTAAAAAAATTAAAAAAAAAATCTCTGCACTATGCTCTACAAACTTTGCTCTGCAAACATTCCAACTTCTAACGCACACCCTACTCCTTTCCAGGCCTTTCGGCCCTCCCTGCTCTCATACCTCACAACCCACGACCCATATATCTGCAACTATGCTCCACGCAATAGACCCTACCCTCTCTCCCATCCGATTGCTATTCTCTGCAATCTCACTGCGCAGACAACACTCCGCCCTGCCATACCTCATCTCCCTACGCACAGTTATCACTCAATCCTTGCACCTACCTGGACCCTCTTCCCCTCGCATACTCTCTCACACACAATGATTCAAGCTCCTATACCTTCGACTCCCCTCTTCCCAACCATCCCTACGCTCCAACTCCCTTCGAGCTTCCCATATGGCCCTCTCTCCAGCAGTCGCTCCCCTCCTACCCGCAGCCCCTATTCTACCCTGCGTCCCCCTCTCCTCCCACCCTATCGACTGCTCACATCGCTCTACGCTCTCTGCTCACTGTCATCCGCTACAACACTCGTCACCTCCACTCGAATCTCCATACACCATCGCTCCTACCCCAACTCACAATCCACCCTCTCAAACGTTGCGTCTACCCTCCAGTCACCCACTACACTCGTCCCTCCGCCTCCCTTTCCCACGCCCTTTCGGGCCCCCCTCCCCCTCATTTTTAAATTCGTTTTTAGTTAAATAACCCCCCTCGTTTTTAATTAAATAACCCCCATTCGGCCTTCCAATTTTAAAAATCATTTTTTTATAAATCTTCCCCCCTCATAAAGTTCCCTCCCCTCCCACTAAATTAATTCAATTTATAATTAATTCAACTTTTAATTTTATTTAAATTCACTCCTTTTTAAAATCCCTTCCTCCATTATTAAATTCCCCTCCCACTTTAATTTTTTCTACAATTCCTCCTTCTCATTTAATCCCAATTAATTTTTTTTAATTAATTTTTAATTTTAAAAAAAATAAAAAATAAAAATAAAAATAAAAACCCAGCAGAGAGAGAGGAAAAAGAGAGAGTATGAAAAGCAAAAATGAAGGAAATGACATGTGAGCAGATGGACTAAATACATAGAGAAAATTGCAGATTTTAATTGTGATTTGTGGCATTGATTTGAAGGGTGATTTTATGAAGAAATTGACATTTGAAGACGAGTTGTTTTTGGCGTCAAACAGCTCCTTGAAGAAGAAAAATTCAGCTGCATAGTGTTTTCAGCTACACATATTTTGCAGAGATATGTATTGAACTGACATTGATTTTCATCTTCATTCAAGACTTGAAGTAAATTTGAGTTGTTGGATTGTCGATTGCCCTCCATCATTTGAGGAGCACACTTTGTACTTTGAGATTTCCATAGTTGGAAATTCTTTGGAGTCATTTGTATTTCTTGTTGCATCACATTGTAAACGGGTGCATTTTCGGTTGAAGCCGACACCCTTTAATTTTTGAGCCTAATTTATTGATAATGGATAAAATAAATGAGGCATTAGAGTTGTTGAGTAACCTCATTCATTCAAATGTTGATGACATGATAAAAATGAGCAAGGATGCTCTTTGTAACATTCAAAGCTATTTGCTAGATGCACAAGAAAATATTGAGTTTTTGCAGTTGGAATCTCAGCTCCAACAAGATGAACTTCAGCAAAAGAGTCACCATTCTGAACCTGTTTCTGTTCAAAAGATTGAGAAGGACTCCCATCAGCAGCAAGTCAATAAAGTTCCAGTTGATTCCCATTCAGTTCCTTGTACTAGAGCAGATGTACATGCAGATGCATCAATTCAACCTGCACTTCTCAAGTCCATCATCAGACCTTGGGAAGAGCTTGTCCACAACAAGCACTGAATTGGTTTTGGATACGACAAGGATGTGTCCTTTCATATTCCAGAATACACCAAGCCTATCATATTTCAGAGTGTCGGATTCCTATATGACAGTTCACCTACAGCTATTCCAGATCCTGTTCCACAAAAACATCATATTGTAACATGCCAACACTGTGATCGACTTGGCCATATGAAAGATCACTGTTTTGATCTTCATCCATGCAAGCACTGTGGTAGGCACACCCATTCTTTAGACAGATGCTTTAGAAACAAGCCTCCTGCAAGAACCAAGATTCAGCTTGGATGGATCGCTTCTTGGCAATGGGCATCAATAGCCAAGAAGATGTTTACGACACATGTTAGAACTTGTTCACGGATATTGAGCAAACTTGCAGTTGAGTTTTCGCCATCATCTCACCTTGTCCCTGACAGGGGGGAAAATGGTGGTCATGTACAAGCTTCGATGGCAGATCAAGTGAGCCTGAGCCACAATCTCTCATTCCATGTTCAGAGTTGTAGCCAGAGACACAGTAGTGCAATCGAGCCTAAGCCACAATTCGTCATTCCAGATTCAGAGATGTAGCCAGAGACACGGATGCCCATGAGCATGCATTCGGTTGGTGGACAAACTTAAACCATCATCTTTGGTTGGTGGACAACCTAAAACTACCACAGGTAGTAGACCTCCCTTCTTTTTGGTCGAAGGTCTCCCTTTCATATATGGGTAACACTTCCTCTAGTAGAAGCCTTCAGCTTAGCATCCTTCAGCTTCTTTCCAGCTTTGGTTGAGTTCCAGGAAATGCGTCAAAGCATTCCAGAGTTGTTGGTAATCCTAAGACCATCACAGGTAGTAGACCTCCCTTCTTTTAGGTTGAAGGTCTCCCTTTTTTATGAGGGAAAATTCCTCTAGCAGAATATTTCAGCTTCTTGCCAGTTTTGGAAGAGTTCCGGGAACTGCAACAAGTATTGCGTTCCAGTGTTGGTGGTCATCCTTAAGCCGCCGCTTTTTTCCAACATTTCAGAGAGTTGATTCAGCCAAGTGCTGCCATGCATACATTGTAGATTTGTATTACAACTCTTTTCTTGGACTCACACATACCCCTTCGGATTAAGGGGGGATGTTGGAACACCTAATCCTACATGGGTAGGTGTGGAATGCGAAAAGTCACAATGGATTCCAAGTGACCTTGGAATATGAAACCAAGAGTCACACCATTGTACTATAAATGTACATCTTTGTATAATGGAAAATAAGAAAGCCTCACGCTTATCTTTCATTGTGTGTTGCGTCTCTTGTGTGTGTGTTCATCTTCCTCATACACCATGTGTGTGTTTAACATGGTGTTTAACAGCATATCAATTTTCAGTAGATTATGGTCTCCCTTCACCGGGTGGGTTTACTGTGGAAGTAGGGTGGAAGAAATGCCTTTGGAGACCTTGCTGTAGATTGAAGGTGGGGTTTATATCATTGGATTCCCTTAGTGGCTGGTGGGTAGAATTTGCATATCTCTGGAGCCCTCGACTAGCTTGTACTTGAGTATTATTTGCTTGAATGGTGGAGATAGGATAAGCCCCTATAATCCCATGATGTCTAGCAACGGAGGTGTACTGTCCCAAGTTAAATCACCTATTTTCTTTTAAATAAATAAAACATTCTGTACAATCCTTGCTAAATCTAATCATGCTAAATTAAGATAGGTAATAAGTTGCTCATGAATGACCATGCATAAATAACTGCGAATGATGAAATTTTAGGTGCATATGAGGTAGTATGCATGGTTATGCATGCCTACAAAACATGGTTATCTTATTATGATATTGGTATAAAATGGTGTATAGGTTCATAATATTCCTATCTGTAGTTATCTTAATGCAATATGGAAAAGACTAGTCCCAACCTGAACTTGATATTGACATGTTGGAGGGACACATTCTTAGTTATCAATGTATCACTTAGAATTCAACCTATTATTGTTCTCGCATATATTCTGCTACTATAAATCTCATACCATAATAGCATTTACTTGAGTATTCTCTACTTGAATGGTGGAGATAGGATAAGACTTTAGAATCCTTGGATATCTGGCAACTTCAATGGCTTGTGGGTGGCAGCTGCATACCTTTAGAGCTCTGGACTAGCCTTTTTTGCTGGCATATGAATTTGCAGTAGACACTGGACTCCCTTCACTGGGTGGGGTTACTGTGGCAACAACTTCAGGGTCGAAGAAATACCTTTGGAGGCCCAGTTTTAGATTGAAGGTGGGGCTTATCTCTAGCTCTGGATTCCCTTAGTGGCTGGTGGGAAAAGGTTGCATATCTCTAGATCCCTCGACTAGCCTGTACTTGAGTATTCTATGTTTGAATGGTGGAGATAGGATAAGCCTTTATAATCCCTTGATATCTGGCAACCTCAATGGCTTGTGGGTGGAAGCTGCATACCTTTGGAGCTCTGGACTAGCCTTTTTTGCTGGCATATCAATTTGCAGTAGACCCTGGATTCCCTTCACTGGGAGGGGTTACTGTGGTAGCAATTTCAGGGTGGAAGAAATACCTTTGGAGACCCTGCTATAGATCGAAGGTGGGGTTTATATCTCTGGATTCCCTTAGTAGCTGGTGGGTAGAGGTTTCATATCTCTGGAGCCCTCAACTAGTCTATACTTGAGTATTCTCTGCATGAATGGTGGAGATAGGATAAGCCTCTAGACTCCCTAGATATTTGGCAACTTCAATGGTTTGTCGGTGGAAGTTGCATACCTCTGGAGCTATGGAATAGCCTTTTTTGCTTGCTTATCAATTTCCAGTAGACTTTGGACTCCCTTCACTGGGTGGGGTTACTGTGGCAACTTCACGGTGGAAGAAATACCTTTGGATACCCTGCTATAGATTGAATGTGGGGTTTATATCTCTAGATTACCTTAGTGGTTGGTGGGTAGAGGTTTCATATCTCTGGAGCCCTCGACTAGCCTGTACTTGATTATTCTTTGCTTGAATGGTGGAGATAGGATAAGCCTCTAGAATCCCTGGATATTTTGCAACTTTTTTCTTGAACAATATTCTCAATCCCTAGAATTAAGCTCAGTGGTGATAGATGCACAAGAAGCTGGGTTGCAAAAAGTCTACGGTTTAGAGGTGTACTGTCCCAAGCTCAATCGCCCATGTGATTTTAAATAAATAAAATCTTGTGTACAATCCTTGCTAAATCTAATCATGTTGAATTAATATAGGTAATAAGTTGTTCATGAATGACCATGCATAAATAACCGCAGATGCTGAAATTTTAGGTGCATATGAGGTAGTGTGCCTGGTTATGCATGCCTGCAAAACATGGTTATCTTAATATGATATTGGTATAACATGGTGTATAGGTTTATATGATTCCTATTTGTAGATATCTTAATGCAATATCGCGAAGACTGGTCCCAGCCTGAACTTGATATTGACCTGTTGGAGGGACACATACTTAGTTATCAATATATCACTTATATTCCTATTTGTAGTTATTTTAATGCAATATGGCGAAGACTAGTCCAAACCTGAACTTCATATTGACCCATTGGAGGGACACATTCTTAGTTATCAATGTATCACTTATATTCCTATTTGTAGTTATCTTAATGTAATATGGCGAAGACTAGTCCAAACCTGAACTTGATATTGACCTATTGGAGGGACACATTCTTAGTTATCAATATATCACTTAGAATTCAACATATGATTGCTCTGGAACATATTATACTACTGTAGTCTGTAATCCCAGAATAGTCTGTACTTGAGTATTCTCTGCTTGACTGGTGGAGATAGGATAAGCCTCTAGAATCCCTAGATATCTGGCAAATTCAATGGCTCGTGGTTGGAAGTTGCATACCTCTAGAGCTCTAGACTAGCCTTTTTTGCTAGCATATCAATTTGCAATAGACTCTTGACTCCCTTCACCGGGTGGGGTTACTGTGGTAACAACTTCAAGATGGAAGAAATACCTTTTGAGACCTTGCTGTAGGTTGAAGGTGGGGCTTATATCTCTGGATTCCCTTAGTGGCTGGTAGGTAGAGGTTGCATATCTCTGGAGTCGTCGACTAGCTTGTACTTGAGTATTCTCTTCTTGAATGGTGGAGATAGGATAAGCCTCTAGAATCCCTAGATATATAGCAACTTCAATGGCTTGTGGGTGGAAGTTGCATACCTCTGGAGCTTTGGACTAGGATTTTTTGCTGGCATGTCAATTTGCAGTAGACTCTGGACTCCCTTCACCGGGTGGGGTTACTATGGCAGCAACTTCAAGGTGGAAGAAATACCTTTGGATACCCCACTGTAGATTGAAGGTGGGGTTTATATCTCTGGATTCTTTTAGTGGCTGGTGGGTATAGGTTGCATATCTCTGGAGCCCTAGACTAGCCTGTAATTGAGTATTCTCTGCTTCAATGGTGGAGATAGGATAAGCCTCTAGAATCCCTGGATATCTGGAGACTTCAATGAATTGTGGGTGCAAGTTGCATACCTCTGGAGCTCTGGAGTATGGACTAGCATTTTTTGTTGGCATATCAATTTGCAGTAGACTCTGGACTCCCTTCATTCGGTGGGGTTACTGTGGTAGCACCTTCAGGGTGGAAGAAATTCCTTTGGAGATCCTACTGTAGATTGAAGGTAGGTTTTATATATTTGGATTCCCTTAGTGGTTGGTGGGTAGAGGTTGCATATCTCTGGAGCCCTCGACTAGCTTGTACTTGAGTATTCTCTGTTGAATGGTGGAGATAGGATAAGCCTCTAGAATCCCTGGATATCTAGAAACTTGGTTATTGAACAATATTCTCAATCCCTGAAATTAAGTTTAGTGGTGAAAGATGCATGAGAAGCTGGGTTGTAGAAAGTCTACAGTTTGGAGGTGTACTGTCCGAAGCTCAATCGTCCATGTGCATTTAAATAAAGAAAATATTGTGTACAGTTCTTGCTAAATCTAATCATGTTGAATTAATATAAGTAATAAGTTGCTCATGAATGACCATGCATAAATAACTGCGGATGCTGAAATTTTAGGTGCATATGAGGTAGTATGTCTGGTTATGCATCATTAAGAAGGCATTTAGTGGAAGAATTCATCATCAAAGAAGCATCTTCACTTGAAAAGTAAGTATTCTATATTTTATGTCTCAATCTACAATGACTTCTTTCTGCAAGGAGAACAAAAAACTCGTTGGGTCATTGAATTACCTTGCATGGAAGAAGAGAATAGATTTGATCCTCAAGAGAAAATGAAGTTAGTGAATATGTCACGGGCTCAATCACCAAACCTCCTCAAGAGAAATCTCAAGCTCTATTGAAATATATGAAAGAGAGATGAGGGCTCAAAGAATCCTTATTGAATCAATCAAGGATTATCTCATTCCTTATGTAGAAAAGTTGAAGACATCAAAAGAGATCTATGAAAAATTGGTGGAATTGTTCTCTGTAAGTACTACAGGAGAAATTATATCATTAGAAACCGAACTATACAAGATAAAGGTATCAAAGGAAGAAGGGGTAGCCTCATACCTTATGAGTGTATCTCAAATAAGAGACCAACTACAAGACCTAGGAGATGTAATGTCTGGTCGAGAGATGACCACCATTGTGCTCAATGCACTACTTAATGAATTGGGAAAATTTGTATCAAGTATCTATGGAAAGAAAGAAACTACTCCATTCAATGATCTATGGTCATTATGAAAAATTGAAGAAACCAAATTGAAGGCAAAGAACAACATTGGATCAAGTGAACAAACTCAAGCATATGCAGCAATGGCAAGGAAGAAAGGGAAGTCTCGAAAAAAATTTCAAAAGAAAATCAACATGTCTAAGATTCTATGTTATGAAGGTAATGAATATGGGCATTTCAAAAGTGATTTTCCTAAACTCAAGAAGGACATTTGATAAAATAGGAAACTAGGTCCAAATTCCACTTTGGACAACTCCTTTGGAGAATATAATTATGGCATTGGATTCCTTTTTTCAAGAGGACCAAAATCGACCTAAAGATCGTCATATTTGGATAAGGAAAAGTGGGTTATCTAATTTATGTTTTCTCACATGTAAATTATCAAGGTTGGCCTCACCTATATGTCGGCTCACATAGACCAATGGTCACGTCTCTTGACCCCCACTGAATGGTATATATAGAGGTATTTTCTCGCTCATTTTACACAAATCAACTTGCTTGAATATGTGTCTGAGGCAGCCGAGGTCTTCAACGATTGTTTAATTGTTTCGGTTCTCTTCTGTCATAGGGCCGAGAGTATTTTGAGATACAATCACACCTATTAGGGTAATTTTTGGCATCATTGAAGTCTGTTGGAGGCTGAATAGGAACAAAAGAGAGCCACTATGGTTTAGGGCTGCCATTGGCATGATCAAGTGCTATATGGAGGCCGAGTTTCATACAGAAGAGAGCCATTGTGATTTAGGGTTGTCGTGGGCCTAGATCAAGTGCTATATGGAGGTTGAGTTTGAAACTGGAGAGCCACAGGTCTTCTTTAGGGCTTCTACTAGCTCAGTATAACAGTATCATACCATAGACATTGTTTGAAGGCTGGCCATAGCTATAGAGATGTTTTTGATCAAATGGAAGAGGGATATAATAGCTCCTTGTATGTCAAGCTCAAAATTAGTCATGAGGAGGGTTCTTGATGCAGTTAACCATGAATTTTAAGCATCCCTAATGAGTCTAATCCTCTTCAGTAGCATGTATACAGTTCATACCAGATTACAGTTCTAGACAGGTCATTCCTTTTTCTAAAGGGATATGATGATTAGATCTTCAAATTGGCAAGTCAGTATTGACTTTGAATAATTGTACTCTATCTCTCTCTCTGTTGAAAATTTGATAGTAAGAATATTTTATCAAGGGTTTTCCCCATCTTGGGGTTTTTCCCTGGCTTGAGCCATACTCTTGTGTTCTAATGTCTCGTCTTGTCTTTAGCTTTTATCATTTATGTTCTTTCATTAGTTACAGTCATGATTAATGTGATTGATAATGGATTAATGGGAAAATGAACCTAAGCAAAGAAAAGAACATGTTAAATCAAAATTAATATGGTATCAAAGCTCGGGTGAGGACAAGCCCAAGCTTACGAGATTGCAATCACTAAGAAGTATCTAAGGAATTTCAGTAAGTAACCTTCAACCCTTTGAGGTAGGACAAGTCTGAGTTCAAGAATGAAAAATATGTGATATTGTCTTAAGGCCTTCTACAAGCCCTAATCAATGAACATGGGCACAAATTCAAGAGCAACTCAATCATTACGAGCAAAGGCTGGAAGTCATCAAGGTATGTTTCAATATTTATAAGGTGTGTTTAAAGTAATTCCAAGATATTTTCAGAGGAATATTTAGCAGTTCTATCTAATCAAGCTTTAGACTGTATGATCATCACTAGCATATAGAAGGATATGTTTCCCTTTAAGATCCTTGCCTTGACTCTGAGGTGTCATAGTGACACAAAAGGATTTATATGTCAGAATAAGAACTCAAATCCCTTGGCTTGGTGGAGCTGAGGCAACTTAGAATTTATTATGATCTGTGTTCATCAGTGTTGTGGAATATTGGCTTACTTGATTCCTATTCTCTGAAAAACAGTGAGAAGTATTGGTGGAATTATTGTAGTATCACTGTAAGAATGAAATGCTAATCCTGGCCGTTGTCCTACAGCAGTCATTCGAGCAAAAATCTGAGCATTCTATTGCATAATCGGATATGTGGAGCTATAGAATATTCTAAGAAAAATAGTGACCTTATTTGTGATGTGTCTAAGCTTCAAAGAGGTCTTCCTGATATGATAAACCGTGATGGTTATTTCACCTAGATCATAATTAAAGAAGGGTACCTAAAGTCCAATAAATAGTTTTGATGATCTTTCTCTGAGATTGGATCAAGTTTGAAGAATAACTTCATCTCATTTCTACTCTACTTAAATATCAATGGTATGTTCTATAGAATAACAATGGGTGAGTCTGTTACTTTGTTTGGAGAAGTCGAAGTCTATCCATTCTATAATACTAAGTTTAAAAGGGGCTTCCACTGTAAAGAGGTCTTGGTTGCCACAACGATAGGATTTGTACCTTATGATTAAATCATCCCATAAATCATATATAATCAAGCTCCTTATCCACTCCAGCAGTAGTGAATGAGTTTATGATCAGTCTCTATGGTATGAGCAACAATCAATGATGAAACATCTTACAATCCAGTTCACAGTAACATGGGAATTCTGAGCATTTTTTTTGGTCCTAATACACTGCAATGACATATTCACATAAACAAGTGGTTTAGATTAGTTCACAATGATACTTGGTCAATATCTCTATTGAAGCCAAAATTCATAAACTCTGTTGATGCATCCTACATATAAGAGGACAAGTATCCTACCAGTTGTCAGTAAATGGTTTCCTTTTAACAAAGCATGTTATCTATAATTCATTCTTGAAGAAGGGCTTGTTTGATGATGCACTTGAACATATGTCTAAGGGAATCAAGTCAGAGCAGAAGGGTTTTGGTCCCTCTTCTGAAACCACAAAGTCTTTTTTGAAAAATCTATTATCAACTATAAGAATTTAGATCAATTCGTGTTTGGAAATCTTATCCAAGGCTATCCTCATATGCACCGGAGGAACAATTGGAAATACATGATCATTGTAATGTTGATTTCACTCCACATTATCTTCATGTGAAAATTCGATCTAAGGTTTTCCAAGCGTTTTTGAAGTCTGATCGAATATCTTCAAGTTGTAAGCAACATTGGCTCTATACAAACATATTTATGTGGAAATCAAAATTGTTGAGGTATCAGTCTGTCCGAAAGATGACCTTGCACAACAAACTATCTGTAACCAATCTCAGAAATGGGCTCTTGCTTTCAGGAAACCTATAAGCCTCAGATCTGACTTAATATCTACGCCATTATATTTGGCATAATTTACATAGCAATGAATTTGGCATTACTACCTCTATTTGAAGCGGCATCACCACATTACATAAAAGATCACATTATGAAATGACATCTCTGTAATGGTCATCACATTATCCTCACTCTTCCACACTCTCACTCATCTGTGGCTACAGGTCTCTCTCATGTTCAGGTCTACTCATTCTAATGCCATGAGAATCAATCTAATGGTAGTGACATCATATCTCTGGTAATTTGTATCAGTATATGCTCTTTCCCTATATCCTCTCTTCTATATATATGGTATATCCAGCTCAACATCATTTACTGCATTATTGTTTCAGTCCAAAAGCCATGATCATATGTTGAAGTTCCTATAAATTTCCAACTGTGTTATAGTCTTGTTGTAAACAAGACAATATAATATTTCATCTTTTGAAGAAGCTCCTGGGATCTTCTAGTAAAAGAAAATACAACACTTTTGATAAATGCAGCACACCTGGAGCCCTTATTTTAAATATCAGCTAAGAGAAGAAGTGGATGACACTATGGAACAGTCTCTTTTGGGAAACACTTATCAGCTTGAAATCAAAGATGTCCTAAAGAAGGTACATGATAGATTCTATGTCTTATCGAGCATGATAAGCTGACTATCATGATTTAAGCCAAGATATTATAAGGAATAGTCTTATAGAAATAGTCACCTGAATGCAAAGGAACCTTCCCCATCATGGATTAGTTACCTCATGGAAGTCGCATCTCTCGTATGGATAGCACATGATTAAAGGCTAGATGATCATCCAAAACAAAGCTTCAGAGGGAGCTATAAAATCCCAGTATTAATAGAATATTGTAGATGGTTACATTATAGGCAAGGTTACCTTCTCGATATTTAGTGGGAGCTATGATGTTTGGATTCAGCTATTGATTTTGATAATCATCCTCTCCTATATCAATTTTTTGCCTTGATACGAAGATGGATAGCTGTTCATTAAGATAGTATGATCTGAAGTAAATTGTAGAGAGGTTGGATCGATAGTATGGTAGATGGTAAGAACACATTTAAGTATTGCATCTCTTGAGGTCCACCTTTATTTCTTAAAGACAAAAATTTGTTACTCTAAAGAACTATTGAAGAAAGAGTGCATAAGGTGGCAAGCATGGGCATTTGATGAAACTCTCCAGAAGTCATTTATACACATGATCAGCATTGTTGTATATTGCAGAAGAGGATTCAAAGAATCTTGCATTTCACATACCACTTTACATGGCACAGCAAATGACATACTTGTTTTATGGCATGTTTAAGTGGAATGATCTCATGATAAGCAGGTTGTCTGATAGACACTGCGCACCTTGGAAAGACAAGTTTAGGTTGTGGTCTCTTTGAGTAAGATGGAGTAAGATCAATGAAATATTCTCTTTATCAAGAGATGCAAGAAGCAGAGGAATTGTTGAGTGCTGCTAAAGATCTATGTTAGTATATATGTTGAGAGGAGCTATTGAGGCTTCCATTGGCAATTCGGTCAGCAATATCATTAATTTTCAAAAAGTAGCCTGGATTTATCCCCTATATGAAGGGATATTTTGTTAAGATGGAACATTGAGATCTGAGAGCTCCTGAAGGCTTGGGGTACTTATTGAACTATGAGCGACCATAGGGTGAGTGGTTCACCTTCCCCTATGATTTCGAACACATGTATGTAGGGTGATTGATTCACCTTCTCGTATTGTTGATGGAATAAGCATAGGATGAGTGGTTGACCTTCTCCTATAGCATATGAGCAGGATGAGTGGTTCACCTTTTCCTACGGATACCCTAGTGAGAGATGCATATAGGCATCTGTTGACATGTCGGTGGGATGTGGTTCTTCATTTCCCCACATGTAGGAAGCCCATTCCCTATGATTGGTGGTTGACATGTTGGTGGGACGTGGTCCATCATTTCCCCACGTGTAGGATCCTTCCTACGATTGATGGTTGTGACTTGTGTTTGTAGAATGTGGTTCATAATTTCCCTAATCTTGGTGATTTACATGCGTGTAGGACGTGGTTCATCCTTTCCCTACTCTCAGTGATTTTCATATGTGTAGGATGTGCTTCATCCTTTCCCTACAATGGTTGTGATGTGTGACTATAGGATGTGGTTCATCATTTCCCTATGTGTTCTTGGGAGAAATATGTGATACATTCTTTCCCTACTTTTGATTCGGTATCATCCTACCCATGTATTCTGGGACACATGGGAAGTACCTATCATCTGACCAATGAGTTGGGAAAAGTGTATAGGGACCATAGCACTATCGATGGATGCATTGTGTACTGTTGTACTCCCTATGTCTAGGATGAATGATGTTTATTCAAATTGATCACTAAGGATCAATTCCGATTGGAGTTCACCTGTTTGGCTATGTGGACTTACCTTTGTCAGTAAAGAGTGGCAAGGTCTTGTTACTCACTCTCGATCGATTCTTATTTATTATTCATATCAATGTTTGACAGAGCATAACAGAGATGACATACAGAGATGATTCATGACGACAGGATGGCATGACAATCATGGTTGTAGTTTGACAGGTAGAACTCTCCCTAGTTGAGAGGGAATGTTAAAATTGGCAAATAGGGCCAAAATCCACTTTGGATAGCTCCTTTGGGGAAGATAATTATGGCATTGAATTCCTCTTTTTGAGAAGACCAAAATCGACCTAAAGATCATCATATTAGGATAAGGAAAAGTGGTTTTTGAATTTATGTTTTCTCACATGTAAATTATCAAGGCCAGCCTCACCTATATGTCGGCTCACATAGTCCAATGGTCACGTCTCTTGACCCCCACCGAATGGTATATATAGAGGTTCTTTCTCCCTCATTTTACACACATCAACTTGCTTAAATATGTGTCTGAGGCAGCCAAGGTCTTCAAGGATTGTTTGATTGTTTGGGTTCTCTTCTGTCACAGGGCCAAGAGTCTTTTAAGAGACAGTCATAGCTCTTAGGGTAATTCTGGGCATCGTTGAAGTCTTTTGGAGGCTGAATAGGAACAGAAGAGAGCCACTGTGATTTAGGGTTGCTGCTGGCCTAGATCAAGTGTTATATGGAGGCTGAGTTTTATACAGAAGAGAGCCACTGTGATTTAGGGTTGCTGCAAGCCTAGATCGACTGTTATATGGAGGTCAAGTTTGATACTAGAGAGTCACAGGGATTCTGTAGGGCTTATACCAACTCAGTCTAACAGTACCATATCACAGACCTTGTTTGAAGGTTGGCCGCAGTTGCTAGAGGTGTTTTTGATCAAATGGAAGAGGGCTATAATATCTCCTTGTATGTCAAGCTCAGTCGTAGTCACGAGGAGGGTTCTTGATGAAGTTAATAGTGATTTGTAAGTAGCCCTAATCAGTCTAATCCTCTTCAATAGCATGTATGCACTTCATACCAGATTGCAGTTTTGGATAGGTCATTACTTTGTCTAAAGGGTTGTGATGATTAGACCTTCAAATTGGCAAGTCAGTATTGAATTTGAATCATTGTACTCTATCTCTCTCTCTCTGTTGAACATTTGATAATAAGAAGATTTGATCAAGGGTTTTCCCCATCTTGGGGTTTTTCCCTGGCTTGAGCCATATTCTTGTGTTCTTTTGTCTTGGCTTGTCTTCAACTTCTATCATTTATGTTCTTTCATTAGTTACATCCATGATTAATGTGATTGCTAATGGATTAATGGGAAAATGAAGTAACTAACCTAAGCAAAGAACGTGTTAACTCAAAATTAACAACAACAAAAAGAAAAAGGAAAGAAATTAAGTCCATGACACCAAAGAATTAGAATATCCAAAAAACTCTTAAGTAAAGGAAGGAAGAAGTGATAGACCTCCACTATTATAAGGTCTCTCTCACACTTAATATATTTTCAAGTGCATAGAAGTTAGCAAGTAAAATTTGAAAGCATCACAATCATGATAAGATGCATTATAGTAGAGATTGAGATGACATCATAGAGGCATGGAAGGATATCCATAGTAGAAGTATATATGGTTAAAGCAGTCAGCATACATGATTGAAAGAAAGTAGCTCATGGCATCTTCATTATAAGCATAGAAGAATAATCGACGTAGCAGATTGAATGATTGAAGCGAGTCATCTAGAAAAATAACCAGATGAGAGATCATCACACCTCGTCATCATTAGAAAGAAGAATTTTCAGTATGAGGATCATCAAGATCCTCCATTGGAATATTTGTTAGAATATTAACCTCTACTTAGAGGAAACAAGTGATAGTCTACATTCCACCTTGTGTCGATCCACATTTTAGAAGTATGATGGTATGATGAAAAATATGTACAACATGTCAAGTTGGTTGAAGTATTTTCATCTTCAAGCAAGGAAATGAAGTTGCCAAAAGGAAGTCTAGATAATCAAAATAAGGAAGAAGTATGTATATATTTTAGAGATAAAGTCATGTCATCATTTAGTTGCAGATAGAATGGTTGAATGCTCTATCTCATGAGCGTGGTTGAAGAAGAAGAGACTCTTCCTTATGAATGATACATGAAGGTATGAATAAAATATCCCTTGAACTCTTCTACATATTGACAAGATGAAATCAACATGATATGACCTCATGAAGAACATGAAGTGGTTGGCAACTCTGGTCCCTATGATGAAGGAACTATGTATAGAAGATCCTGAGGAATAAATATATGAAGAAAGGTGAAAGAAGAGTTCGTGAAAGATATATCAATAGTCACGTAAGATAAGATAAGTGATCAACATCTGATAACAAGAAGGATTAGCAATGACATCTCCATGGAGAAGGTATGAAGACCCTGAGATGTATGTTGGAGAAGGAGAACCTTGGTAATGTATGTCTTGGAGATGGATTCATAGAATATGTGAAAGGAGTTAAATAATTTGTTGTACAAGTTGGAGCTTGGGTTTTTAGAGTCCTCAAATTCATTAATAAAATTATTTTTTTGTTGCACATCTTGTATTTTGGTTTAACTGGTGTTTTTAACGGTCATAATATAACAATTGTAAAGAAATATTGATTCAACCTCCCTCTCAATATTTCCAACACTAGCACACCTTACATTTTTTTCACCTTGCAATATTTTTATCGACATGCTAGAAGGAACTTTCACAATGAAATGTTATTGTTGGTAATCTGGTTGTTTATGATAGAAGGAAGTCTAACATGTGTTAGAGTTCCTTCACCTTGGAATGTTCTTACTAGCAATGTGCCTGTGTTTGTGTTAAAACGAAATATAGCATGCACTAGATTTCTTTTGGCATGCAATGTTGTTGTTGGTAGTATGCTTGTATTTGTGCTACACGTAAAGCTAACACTCGTTATATTTCTTCCACCTTGCAATGTTGTTATTGGAAATATGCTAGTGTTTGGGCTAGAAAATATGCTATATTTCTTTTGATCTGCAGTATTGGTATTGTCTATTTGGTTGTTTATGATAGAAGGAAATCTAGCACGTGTTAGATTTCCTTCAACTTGGCAATGTTATTGGAAATGTGATTGTGTTTGGGCTAGAAGTTGTGCTAGATTTCTTTTGCTCTACAATATTTTTGTTGTCAATTTGGTTGTTTATTATAGAATGAAATATAGCACGTGTTAGATTTTCTTCACCTTGGAATTGTGCTTGTGTTTGTGTTAGAAGGAAATATAGCACGCGCTAGATTTCTTTTGGCATGGAATGTTGTTGTTGGTAGAATGCTTCTATTTGTGCTACATGTAATGCTAACATGCATTAAATTTCTTTTACCTTGCGATGTTGTTATTGGAAATGTGCTTGTGTTTGTGATAGAAATTTTTCTAGATATCTTTGTCCATGCAATGTTGTTGTTGGCAATATGCTTTTGTTTATGCTGGAAACAAATCTAACACGCTAGATTTCTTTCACCGTACAATGTTGTTGTGTGCTTGCTTTTGTGCTATGCGTAAATCTAGCACATGTTAGATTTCTTTTGGTCTGCAATATGGTTGTTTATGATAGAAGGAAATCTAGCACATGTTAGATTTCCTTCACCTTGGAAATTTTATTGGAAATGTGCTTGTGTTTGGGCTAGGTTGTGCTAGATTTCTTTTGCTCTACAATATTGTTGTTGTCAATTTGGTTGTTTATTATGGAAGGAAATCTAGCACATGTTAGATTTAATTTACCTTGGCAATGTGCTTGTGTTCGTGTTAGAAGGAAATATAACATGCGCAAGGTTTCTTTTGGCATGAAATGCCGTTGTTGGTAGTATGCTTGTATTTGTGCTACATGTAAAGTTAACGTGGATTAAATTTCCTTTACCTTGTGATGTTGTTATTGGAAATGTGCTTGTGTTTGTGATAGAAGTTGTTCTAGATATATTTTTCCATGTAATGTTGTTGTTGGCAATATGCTTTTGTTTACGTTGGAAGAAAATCTAACACACTAGATTTATTTCACCCTACAATGTTGTTGTGTGCTTGTGTTTGTGATATGCGTAAATCTAGCACATGCTAGATTTATTTTGATATGCAATATTGTTGTTGTCTATTTGGTTGTTTATGATAGAATGAAATCTAGCACGTGTTAGATTTCCTTCACCTTGGAAATGCTATTGGAAATGTGCTTGTGTTTGGGCTAGAAGTTGTGCTAGATTTATTTTTCTCTACAATATTTTTGTTGTCAATTTGGTTGTTTATTATAGAAGGAAATTAGTCTAGCACGTGTTAGATGTCCTTCACCTTGGCAATGTGCTTGTGTTAGAAGGAAATATAGCATGTGCTAGGTTTCTTTTGGCATGAAATGTTGTTGTTGGTAGTCTGCTTGTATTTGTGCTACATGTAAAGCTAACATGCATTAAATTTCTTTTACCTTGCGATGTTGTTATTGGAAATGTGCTTGTTTGTGATAAAAGTTGTTCTAAATATCTTTTTCCATGCAATGTTGTTGTTGGCAATATGATTTTGTTTATGCTGGGAGAAAATCTAACACGCTATATTTATTTCACCCTACAATGTTGTTGTGTGCTTGTGTTTGTGCTTATGCGTAAATCTAGCATGTGTTAGCTTTTCTTCAACTTGCAATATTGTTTTTGGCAACATGCTTCAATTTTGCATCGAAAGAAATCTAGAATGCACTAGATTTATTTTTCACTGTAATGTGGTTGTTGACAATATGCTTTTGTTTGTGCTAGAAGTAAATCTACCATGTGCTAGATTTCTTTTATATAGAAATGTTGTAATGTGTTTGTGTTTGTGGTAGAAGGAAATCTTTCCTTCCAGCGTTCATTATTTTTCTTTCACCCTTCGATGAGTTTATTGACAATGTGGTTGTATATGTGTTAGAAGTGTGCACTGGATTTCTTTCGCATTGCAATGTTGTTGGCAATTCAATTGTTTGTTCTAAAAGTGTTACCATAATGATGTTATTGGCAATGTGCTAAAAGGAAATCTAGCATGTGCTAGATTTCCTTTTCCCTAGAATGTTTGGTAATGTGTTTGTGTTCATGCTATAACAAAATCTGGCATGTGCTAGATTCTTAACCCCTCCAATGCTATGTGTTTTTTTTTGTGCTAGAATAAAATCTACCACACACAAGATTTATTTTGTCTTGCATAAGGTGTTTTTGGCAATATGCTTGTTTGTGCTAGAAGAAAATCTAGATATGCGGTATGTTTCTTTCACCCTACAATATTTTTATGTGCTTGTGTTTGCGAGAGAAGGAAATCTAGCATGTGTTAGATTTCATTAGCCTTGCAATGTTGTTTTTGGTGACATGTTTGTGTTTGAGATATAAGTACAAATATCATGTTAGATCTAATTCACCTTGCAATATTTTGATTGGAAATATGCTTATGTTTGTGATAGAAGAAAATATAGCACGATATAGATTTCTTTTACCCTACAATATTGATGTTGCCAATATGTTTGTGTATGGTGGGAGGAATTCTAGCATGCACTAAATTTATTTTGCAATGCAATATTGGTGTTATTTTGTACTAGAATAAAATCTAGTATGCAATAGATTTGTTTCACAATGCAATATTGTTGTTGGCAACGTGCTTGTATTTGTGCTAGAATGAAATATTACCTGCATTGGATTTATTTTGCAATGTAATATTGGTGGAAATGTACTTGTGTTTGTGCTAGAAGGAATTATATCATGCATTTGCTTTTGTTTTCCCTACAATGTTATGTTGAAAATGTGCTAGAAGTAAATCAAGCATAGGTTAGATATCTTCCACCCTGCAATGTTGTTTCTGGCAATGCAATTGTGTTTGTACTAGAAGAAACTCTAGAATGTGTAAGATTCTTTTACTTTGCAATGTTTTTGTGAGTAACATGCTTCTATTTACACTAGAAGGAGATTTAGCATGTGGTGGATTTCGTTCGCCTTAGAATATTGTTGTTGGAAATGTGCTTGTGTTTGTGCTAGAAGGAAATCTAGCATGTGCTAGATTTATTTGACCATGTAACGTTGCTTCTAGCAATATTCTTATGTTTGTAGTAGAAGGAATGCTATTGATTGTTAGCCTTCATTTGAGGTGCAATGTTGTTGTTCAAAAAGGGCTTCTACTTGTGATAGAAGGAAAGCTAGCAAAAATTATATTTCCTTCATAATGTAATGTTGTTATTAGAAGTATATTTGTTGTTATGCTAGAAGGAAGGTTATAATGTGTTAAATTTCCTTCATATTGCAATGTTATTGTTTAAAATGTGTTTGTGTATGTGATAGAAGTAAATATTTCATTTGTTATATTTTTTTCGCAATGCAATATTATTATTGGAAATGTGCTTGTATTTGTGTTAGAAAGAATTATAGAATGCAATATATTAATTTGTTCTTGTTCCAAAAGGAAAACTATCAAGATTTCACTCTCACCAAGGTTAGTGCTATGATATTATTATTCGCAATGCATTTGTGATTATGCAAGAAGGATACCTAGTGATTACTGGCTTTCTTCTAGACACCATTACACTTTTGCAACCAATGCTATAGGGGTGACATTGTCTCAATAATCAAAATGGTTAGAGATATAAATTTTGATGTGCCCTTTTATTGAATTTGGAACAATTTATGGAGATCAATGATAGTGCGGATTTTTTTTATATAGATATATGTTGTTGTTGGCACTACATTTGTGCTTGAGTTGGAAGGAAAAATAATGGTATAGCTTTCCTTTTGGCACAAACACAATAATCCAATCATAATTATTTGATCCATGGAGAATAATGTGATCTTTGTATAGTTTTGAAGTTATGAATAAATGTATTATTGAGGTATACTATATTTTCCTTCAAATGCACATGTACACAACTTTAAAATATCAAGCACAATTTTTTAACAAGTATTTTTTTTCTCTCTATTTTGTGTATAGTTACAAACTTCCAAAAAAAATTTCACTAATGTTTGGATGCATATGATAATACTCTTCCTCACCAACATAAAAATGTAGGAAAACTCAAATCTACACTTTTCAACGACCTAAATTTAACATCCCTTTGTATCCATCCTAAATAGTATGTCCTTAAATGTGTATAGGTAGGGAGTGCTAACATTGGAACTAAATATTTGTAAATGCAATTTCTTTTCTTTTGAACTTAAGAAAAACTCTAGTTTGGATTTTGATTATCAAGTTCAAACATCAAACATCCTCACTAAGTGAAAATATAATTTCTCCTTTTCATGGGGCTTTTAGACATCTTATGTAGCATCAATCTTGGAACTTCAAGGACCATGTTTTGGTTCTTCAATTTCTACAAATTTCCTATGATCATTATTCATAGACATGCATTAAGACTGCAAGTGTCATTTCTGAAGTTAAATAGGAACTTGGTGGTTTGATATGATCTTATATTTTTCATTCAAAACTTTAATTTGGAATAAAACCTCTATTTTGGATTTTTATTATCAAGTTCAAACATCAAACATCCCCACTAAGTGAAAATTTAATTTCTCCTTTTCATGGGGCTTTTAGACATCTTATGTAGCATCAATCTTGGAATTTCTTAGATTTTCCAATGGACCATGTCTTGGTTCTTCAAGTTCTACAAATTTCTTATGATAATTATTCATACACATGCATTAAGACTACAAGTGTCATTTTTGAAGTTTAATAGAAACTTGGTGGTTTGATATGAGCTGATATTTGTCATTCTATGATACTATGTACATCTCTAATTGCATGGTCTTCATATATGTTTTTTTGTGTAATTTGCATGTAAAGTACTTTTTGGTAGTAGGCACTAGATGGTGGGGAACACTGTTTCATTACATACAATATGACTACCATACTATTTAAATTATTGCATCTATATTACTTTTCTGAAAGTTGTGTGTTTTTGCGAAAATATAAAATCACACTTTACATGGTTCAACCTTTTAATTACAATTTATGATTTAATTGTTGTTACAGAATTGGTACAAGCTAGAATGGAAAATATAATTTTGGCAAAAGGGGACTATGTTGATCTCCTTATTAATGATCGAGTCATTGGGCTAGGAAGGTTTGAATCTATAGAGTCTGAAACTTATTATGCTAGAGAAAGGGTTAATGCATGTTATGTTGCAATTTTGATAATTGATGTCACTCAACCACATTTGATTGAGGATGTTGATGAAGGGGACATACATCCATGGAAGATCATGGATTCGAGGCACAACATAGGTAAATCAAAATATTGAAGCATGTGTTCAAATATTATTGATAGTATAATACTTTTTTTTGAGTAAATGCTAACCTTATTTACATTTGTATATAGGTGCAAATGTTTCTTCTACATTTTCTATTAGAGACAAGGTAGATCTTCTTCAATATAGAGCTTGGACATAAAGTGGATGGAAATATGGTAAATAAAGGATGCATAGTGGTTAAAATTTAGAAGGTGTTAAAACATGATGTTGCTCTACCACATCTAATACGATTTGAGGATACACTAGGGGGTGCATTGGAATCTTATGAGATTTGGCCAGAATCAGATTTGCAACCTCACTGTCATGATCATGCCATAAATATTCCCCAAGATAGGGTTAGATTCATATGTACATCAAAAATCTTCACGGAGTGAAAATATAATTTTTCCTTTTCATGGGGCTTTTAGACATCTTATGTAGCATCAATCTTGAAATTTCTTAGATTTTCCAATGGACCATGTTTTGTTCTTCAACTTCTACAAAATTCTTATGATCATTATTCATACACATGCATTAGGACTACAAGTGTCATTTCTGAAGTTAAATAGGAAATTGGTGGTTTGATATGAGTTTTTATTTGACATTATATGATACTATCTACATCTCTAATTGCATGGTCTTCATATATGTTTTTTTTGTGTAATTTGCATGTAAAATACTTTTTGGTAGTAGGCACTAGATGGTGGGGAACAATGTTTCATTACATACAATATGAATACCATACTATTTAAATAATTGCATCTATATTACTTTTTTTAAAGTTGTGTGTTTTTTTGAAAATATAAAATCACACTTTACATGGTTCAACCTTTTAATTACAATTTATGATTTAATAGTTGTTACAGAATTGGTACAAGCTAGAATGGAAAATATAATTTTGGCAAAAGGGGACTATGTTGATCTCCTTATTAATTATCGAGTTGTTGGGCTAGGAACGGTCGAACCTACAGAGTCTGGAACTTATTATGCCGAAGAAAGGGTTAATGCATGTTATGTTGTAATTTTGATAATTGATGTCACTTAATCAAATTTGATTGAGGATGTTGGTGAAGGGGACATACATCCATGGAAGATCATGGATTTGAGGCACAACATAGGTAAATCAAAATATTGAAGATGTGTTCAAATATTATTGATCGTATAAAACTTTTTTTTTGAGTGAATACTAACCTTATTTACATTCGTTTATAGGTGTAAATGTTTCTTCTACATTTTCTATTAGAGACAAGGTAGATCTTCTACAACATGGAGTGAAGGTGGGCGAGGGCTTCATATTCAATACAGAGCTTGGACATAAAGTGCATGGAAATATGGTAAATAAAGGATGTATAGTGGTTAAAATTGAGGTGTTAAAAACATGATGTTGCTATACCACATCCAATAGGATTTGAGCATACACTAGGGGGTGCATTGGAATCTTATGAGATTTGGCCAGAATCAGATTTGCAACCTCACTGTCATGATCATGCCATAAATATTCCCCAAGATAGGGTTAGATTCATATGTACAAAGGTTTCTCTTACACATGAATGCATGGGAACAAGCATGTGCATTTCCAAAGGAATGCTAGTTAATGTTCGTGAGGATGACATTGTTGAAGGTGAAACACTAGGTGAAATGGAATTTGGTGTTTTTTGGAAGAGATAGATGGAAATTGTGAAATATTCAGAATTGAGGATAAGTCTATACATTGTTTGGTTAGATTGCCAATAAATAAGTTGGTTGATAACAAAGGGGTTATATTAAGGGTTAAGGAAAAGTTCAAGGAGCCACCCAAGGAAATGGTGATATGGGATGTTATATAGGACACAAATCCCTTAAACAAATGGGATGTGTCTCTTTGTAATGAAAAATATATAAACTCAATTGATATGCATGTAACGAGGCCATATAAAAGGATTAAACAAGTTATGGCTACAACAAAAATTGTAAAATGTCAAACAAAAATAGATGAAGAGAAAGAAATTTGACTTTTGGCAGTAGATGTGTGTTGTAGAAAAGATTGTCTTCAACATGTGTATAGGAAGGCCATTGCAGGTGCTAGAGGGGGTATGGGACAAAAAACTAAAAATGGTATTAGGGAATTTGTCTTGAATTCACTCATGTCAAACACAGTCATGTCAAGTAGCCATGGCCATGGCCTACCACCTATTGCTATAAATGTAAAGGAAATGAGATTTAATGGGAATATTATTTGCAAGAAAGAATGGTATAAGATACATAAGATTCCTCAAAGCACATTCTATAACTACCAGCATTATTTCCAACATGGACAGATCAAATCTATTCATGGTAATACTGACACATGCAAAGCACGAGCACACACCGTGGCAGCCATAGAAATATTGCACAAAATTGTAATGGTAATTCAAATTTTTCACCAAACCAAACACGTCAAGTTGAAGAATATGAAACATCTGCTCCTTTAAGATTATTTCCTTCGACTTACACACAAAATTCTTTGTTAAAAGAGATCAATTAGGCTCTTCAAAAGCTCAATTACCCATCAATATCACAGTCAACGATGAGCAAGATCTGGAATACTAAGTTTCGAGATGTGGCATTTTCAAAGATCAGGAAATGAGGATGCAGGAGAGATGATTTGGATGGAAAAATATATCTCAGATATCTTTAGGGATAATGAAAGTGAGAATATTCATGTAAAGGTTGAATGGTGGAATCCTATTTCAGGGAAATACAATGGAAAATTTTTAGAGCAATATTGGATACCAAATCCCGATGACACATAACTTGGATCTATTCCAATTAATACCATAGTGTGGGCATGGATGCCAAAGAAATAACATTGCAAGAATACCTAGATAAATAAATATAGCGGAGACGTTGTTCTTGACCTACTTGAGCGAATATCTTAAGATTTAGTTTATATGATTCGTGAATGTAATTTTCTTTTGAAGGATCTATTAATATACATTTTTACACACTTTTCAATATTTTTTGTATATCAAATATTCTCTTCATATTATTTTTGGAGAAGTTTTATATTATTTAGTATTTCAATTTAATTGTGTGGTGATATAAATGACATGACAGTGCCATAAAATGTTTAAGTTTTCAAAGATTTTTTTGACCAACATGACTTCTCACCATATCAAATATGCATAATCAAATTCAATAATGCATTTAAAAAAATCTTCTAAACTTGGTCTATTAAAACAATAGGGGAGTAGCTAATTAGTATTCTATTTAATATAAACCATTTAAACAATTATTGAAAAAATGTTAGACACTTGTAATAATGTTTGAAGTGAGCTTTCCGTAATATTTCTTATTATAATTGATATAAATCAAATTTGTTGTTTTGTTGCACTCTAATTTATAAAAAATTGATTTTGATCATTGAACAACACAACTAGACATAAAATATTTCCTCTTATAGATTTTGAAGTGGTTTCCAACATTGTACTAGTATAATAAATTTGTACTCGACATAGGAAAAGTAGTTAGTGTCAATTTAAAATGGTCAATAATAGTAATAAACACAATATTAATATATTGTTAAATAAGTTTATACTAGGTAATTTTTTTTTTACAAAATCTATCATTACAAATCAAATTTAATACATAAATATAAATATTCATGATAATAGAAATAATGTAAGGAATCTAAGTTTTAGATGAATGCCAATATGTTCCTTTCAATATAATATCCTTAATATGTTCTTTTCAATAAAATATCCTTAAACACTCCAGGAATAAAAACTAAACATTTGTAATAAATACTTTAGTCAATTTTATCTCTTTCCTCTTGTATTTGAAAACAATCAAATTGTATTACTTTGTTACTATTCTAATTCATGATTGAGGCCGGGCTCATTCTACAACCTAGTATGAGGGGATGTGTAAGTTTGTTCATTTCGTGCCCTATTAAATAAAAAATAAAAAAATAAAAAATATGTTCTAAATAGAAAAATAGCATGGGCTATAATTAAAGAAAAAATAAATATGTTGTAAAGTAATTAGAAGTAAAAAAAAATGTGTGAATAAGATGTTTAAATCTTTTACTTTTCAAAAATATTTCAGACCAAAGATTCAAATAAAATATTTGAAGATCTATGTTAACTAATTTACGTTGATATCAACTTCATATATAACTATATATAGAAAAAAAATTAATTTTTTTTATGGTTAAATTTTTTGTTTGGACTTATATATACTCTATTTAGCATTAAAAAATACAAGTTAAACAATGAAAAATAACTCTTTGTATTTTGCACTCTAAAAATGTTTGCAAGTGAAGAAAATTGATCCCTCTAGGCTCATGTTAAATCCGTATTTAAGATGGATCTATGCTGGTATATATTGGACACATTACTATAGTTTATTATTAAATAACTTTATACTTAATATATTTCTTGCATATTAATATATTATTCATTAAGTCTCAATTAACTTAGTTTTTTAACACAAAAGTACAAAATACTAAATAATAAATAAATTATACTACTACTCTCATTCAACATTTAATTTGATAGTAAAAAAATATTTTCTCCTGTCACCTCTAAAATGGTTCAAAATTCCTATAACAATATGTAATGATGATGGTGATAATGATGATTATCATCCACTAAGACCAAGTATGGTATATAATAAGCCATAAAGTTATTACTTAAAATTCTTTAGAATTTTATTGCTATTCTCAAAAAGCATTAAAATAAGTGTTTCAAGATCATCATAATTTTGTTTAGTTAAAAGATCAAGAAGGTTGGTAGTGCCACAAATATTTTGAAATTTAAATCCAATATGAGTATAAACTGGATGATCTAAGAGGATTTTTCATGTTCAACCATACCATATTACTAGTGTTGCAAAGGTGATAGACTTTTAAATTGGGCCAACCTTGTCCTAGTAATGATATTAACTTAACACATACATGATATTTACTATATCAGATTATAATTAAATGGGTTAATAATAGTAACATACACAATAATGCACTTAAAAACAACATCTTCTAAACTTGGTCTATCAAAACAATAGTGGAGTAGCTAATTAGTATTCTATTTATTATAAACCATTTAAACACTTAATGAAAATTTTTTAGACACTTGTAATATTCTTTGAAGTGAGTTTTCCTTAATATTCCTTATTATAATTGATATAAATCATTTTTTTTTTGTTTTTTTGCACTCTAATTTATAAAACAATGATTTTGATCATTGAACATCACATCTAGACTTATAAAATATTTCCTCTTATAGATTTTGAAGTGGTGCCAACATTGTACTAGTATAATAAATTTGTACTCAACATAGGAAAAGTAGTTAGTGTCAATTTAAAATGGTCAATAATAGTAAGAAATACAATATTAATATATTGTTAAATAACTTTATATTAGGTAAGATTTTTTTACAGAATATATTATTCACAAGTAAAATTTAATACTTAAATATAAATATTCATGATAATAGAAATAATGTAAGGAATCTAAGTTTTAGATGAATGTCAATATATTCTTTTCAATATAATATCCTTAAACACTCCAGGAATAAAAACTAAACATTTGTAATAAATAGTATTATTAATTGAGAGAGGTCAGGCTCATTCTACATCCTAGTAAGGCTCATTCTACATCCTATTATGAGGGGATGTGTAAGTTTGTCTGTTTCGTGCTCTTTTAAATTAAAAATAAAAAATAAAAATACTTTCTAAATAGAAAAATAATATCGGCTATAATTAAAGAAAAAATGAATATATTGTAAAGCAATTCGAAGTAAAAAAATGTATGTAATTATGATGGTGATAATGATGATTATCATCCACTAAGACCAGATGTGGTATATAAGAAGCCATAAATATATTACTCAAAATTCTTTAGAATTTTATTGTTATTCTAAAAAAGCATTAAAAGAAGTGTTTGAAGATCATCATAATTTTGTTTAGTTAAAAGATCAAGAAGGTTGGTAGGGCCACAAATATTTTGAAATTTATATCCAATATGAGTATAAACTGGATGATCTAAGAGGGTTTTTCATCTTCAACCATATTACTAGTGTCACAAAGGTGTTATACTTTTAAATTGTGCCAACCTTGTCTTAGTAATAATCGTAACTTAACACATACATGATATTTAATATATCATATTATAATTAAATGGGTTAGTAATAGTAACATACAAAACAATTTTTTGGTAAAGTTAATAATAGAAACATACACAAAATTATTTTCATAAGATAACCTTAACAAACTTAGCTTTTAGTACAAACCATAACAAATCTTAAAAGAGATAATGTAAGGAATCCATGATTAAGATGTGAAAGATTTTCTTTTGAAAGTTTATATTAATTTGTTTTATATAGTTTACCATGATAATTTTTTCACAAAAAATGGTGAATATATACATTAAAATTAGTAAACTAAGTGATTTTATAATTCCACATTTTGAAAAAACTCAATCTAGTTAAAGTCTCTAAATTCTAGATCAATGGAAAACTTCCAAATTCAATGAAATATGTGTTCTACACCTTGGAATCCTACATTTCCTGTTCAAATTGGTTTGGTTTTAAATCAAATCTTTACTTATCAACCTATCCTGGGTATACCCAAAGTTCCTACTTGTCAATCTGTTCAGTCCATACCTCAACTTGACAAAGTCACACCTCAAGTGAGTCAACCTGTTCAGGTTGTATCTCAAATACAACCTACTCCAATGGTATCTAGGATTTCTCAAATACCATATACCCAGCCTCTTTAGGGTGTGTTACAAACTCCACCTCTTGGTCAGTCCATACCTTAGATGCAAGTAAACCAACGTGTGCATGAAATGACACAGTTACCAACCAACCAACCCCATATTAGTATTGATGCAGAATCCATCCGGGAAACCATTTAAGGGAATAACTCAAATTCCTGTTGGTCAAGCTACTATGCCTTATCAAGTCCAACATATTGAAACTCAGTCATTCCAACCTTACTAAGGTTTTTATGAAACTAGAAAAATTGGTTATAATTATCCTGGTTATCAAAATCCTCCTTATCCTGAAATGAAAATAACGTTTTCTCAACCCATTCCATCAAAACCAGGATAACATCGACCACAAATTAACATTTATCCATAAGGTCAACCTCCAAAAATGTACTTTAATAGGTATTTTAAATTTTTTGCAACACTTGAGTTACCAAATTTATCGCGCCTAACGAATGATCCCATTTTACATTCTCCTTCGCAGCTAGTCATTCCTACCAAATTGCCGAGTGACATTCCAAAATTTAACATAAATATTGGCAAAGATCTGTCCACTAACGTTATGAACTTTCATTTATGGTGTTCATCCAATCCATGAAATGATGATTGCATTCGTTTACAACTTTTCCATAGAACTCTTATGGGTATGATAATTAAGTGGCATGTTGAATTACCACGAGTTTCATTAAACAACTTCAATGCATTGGAAACCATGTTTCTAACCCATTTCCAATTTCCTATCCATTATGAAACTAGAAATGAGCTTTTGAACTCCTTGGAACAATTTGAATCCACCCATATATCTGATCATATTCATGAGTGGAGGTGTCAACATCGATTGGTCAAAACATACATTCTCGATCAGTTATTGGTAGAGTGGTTTGTCAAATCCCTCTTGTCTACTATAAATGACGATGTTTCCAAAGGTAAGAGTTATTACTGAAGAACAAGTCATTGCTCATGCTCAATATCTAGAATTGTTTTATACTAAATATGGCACGTTTTATGACAAGATGCCTAATGCTATGTGACACAAGGATACTATTCCACCTACTCCCTCTTAGAAGGAATCACGCGTTGTTGATGGCATGGTTGGTTCTGTTGGTCAATAGTCAGTGAGAAAATCTTCCAATCAATCTAATTCGAAATATGACCCCATGGTGACCAATAAAAACCCTTCTAATCCTGCTCCTATGAGTAATTTTGAGATAAACGTTGTTCAATCCAACAAAGGCAAATAAAAAGAACCTGGAAGTAAGAAAAAGGGTAAAGGAAATAATAATCAAGAGAACCCTCCACAAGAAAAGTAGAAGAATCAATATCCCGACGAGAAGAGAAAGCATTTCTATCCATGTATTATCTGTAATGACAATTTTTTTATGAAAGATTGTCCACATCGCTCAGAGATCAATAGATTTTTAAAACCTACATCAACTGTGCCTTTTGTTTTGATAGACCCTTTCCAAAATCAGGAGACAAATATGATCACTAAAAACCAATCCTCCTCTTCCTAGGTAATGATTTTATATATTATTAGCAATCATAATGGTGTCATGCTGGCTACGAGGAATAAAGGCTATGGAAATCTGAATCCTTCAACTAGAAAGGTTGATAATAAAACTTCCAACTCTACTCAACCTACCTCTGGTCCTCTCCATATAAAGAAACCAAATACTAAATTGACTATTAAACCAACTAAGGGGATAATTCATAAGTCAACATTTAATCGCCGTGTGATAGATGCACAAAATTAAAATATAGTTGAGGATTTAGCTCTGAATCCTTCAACTATGTTATCACTCGAGGTGTTGTAGAGTTGTCCTACCAAAAAAAATATTTACTAGCAATGATTGGTGGAGTATATCCTTTGGATTCAAATCTTGTTTTATTTAATCATGAGAAAAATACACCTAAAATTATGCCCTAACTAGTTTCCATGATTCAAATTGTCGTTAGAAGCAAAAATATCCACCACACAATTGTCGATGAAGGTGCCTCAATTTGCATTGTGTCACTTTCATGTTGGAAAGCCATTTGTTCTCCATAATTTAGTCAGTCACCATAAACCCTCAAGAGTTTGATTGGAGAGGATTTAAACCTTACGAGATGCTAAATTGATTGTAAGTAGAATTAGATGGAAAAACAGTCTCAATAGAGGTCAAAATAATTGATGGAACTTTAGATTATAACATCTTGCTGGGATGAACATGAGTTTATGCCATGGCAGCCATGCTCTCAACCTATTTTAGGATGATTTATTTCCCTCACCAAGGTGGCATTGTGGCCATTGATCAACTTTCATTTTTTTGCACTGATTACCAAATCACTGTGAGTATCCCACTTGTAGTTGAATCCCCACATCCTTACCAACATGTTGGGATATGATTTCTCAAAGATTCATCCTTAATGGGAAATTTCATTCTCCCTCCTCCTGACATTCCCAATATGGTTGCCTCTATTAATATGATTTCATATTGTACTATTCCATCTGATTCCTGGATAGTACCTGAAAGCTCCAACATTGAATCGTTTCGTGATTGTATGCCATTTAGTCCCATTGATTGGAGTATGAAGCTATCTAATCACCCTGTTCAAAAAATAATGATACTAATGCCTTAGTAAATTGGGTTGACCATTCCCAAGATTTAGGTTCACATTCTGACCCTTTCAATGACATATTTTATATCGACGAAAGTATCATGGAGATCATGATTCCAGATGAAACTCCATGGGGCGATAATCATCATCAATCCTCCTTTCCTTAAATCCTTGAGAAAAATATTAATGATTTTTATTCACCCAACATTACTAAGTCACTTCGGGATTCTATCTCTATTCATGAGGTAAATTCCGAGAAGAATTTAGAAAATATTTAGGGGACCATAACCATTGATATTTCTCTTAAACTTGGAGTTTTTGAAAATGTCCATATTGGATCATCCTATTCTCCCAATGAGATCAAGATTTATAAGGCCATATTTCAAAATTTTGTGATATATTTTCTTCAACATATGAAGAGATTCCAAGGATAGATCCAAACATTGTGGTGCATGAGATTAAAACCTATCTAGATGCTAAACCTATTCGACAATGTTTACATTTGGTGCACTCGAAGAAAGCTACTGCCATAAAATCATTTGAAAACATTTTGCGTGCTAGTTTTATCTATCTTGTTCCTATAACCAATTGGGTTTCGAACATTGTTCCTGTTATGAAGAAACAAAGTCCAATTAGAGTATGTGTTGATTATAGGGATATCAATCGAGCTTGTACCAAGGACAACTATCTGACCCATTTTATTGACCAAATCATTGACGATTGTGCTAGAAGTAAATTTTTTTCATTTATGGATGGAGTCTCTGGTCACAATCATATCAACATCTTGCCATTAAACCAACATAAGACTGCTTTCATTTTTCCATGGGGTATGTTTTCCCACTACAAACTTCCTTTTGGTCTGAAGAACATTGGTGCAACATTTTAAAGGGCCATGAAATATGCTTTCCATGATATTAAGCATATATTGCAACCCTATTTGGATGATTTTTATGCCCACTCTAAAACTCATAAGGATTATCCAATGCATCTTAGACTGATCTTCCTATGACATGGAAATTATAATATAAAGTTAAATCTACACAAATGTGTGTTTTTTTTTTCAATCTGGTCAACTCCTAGGATTCATAGTGTCCAAGAACATGATCTATATCGATCCTATGAAAGTCTAGGAAATCATTGATTTTCCTGCTCCCTATTAACTCATTCAGTTACAAATCATTAAAGTGAAGGATAAATTTCTATGGAGATTCGTTCTTAACTATGCATCACTTACAAAACGATTTTCTCACCTACTGAAAAAAGGGTTTCCCTTATATTGAGATCATACTACTCAAAAAGCTTTTGATACTTTGAAAGATGTGTTAGCTTGAGAATATTTTCCCCATCCCCCTAACTATCAGTGAGACTATTTCCTCTATTTAACTGCAACACTTACCACAATTACAATGTTTCTAATACAAGAAGATGACATAGGAGGCGAACACCCCATATATTACTTGAGCCAAAACTTGATTGAGACTTAAGCCAAGTATTCACACGTCTAAAAGTTAGCTTTGGAAACTCTGCAAGCTGTATAGATATTTCACCACTATATCCTACTTCGGAAGACTACTATCATTTATGATTGCAACCTGATGAATTAAATTTTGTCACGTCAATTACTGGGGAGAAATTACTCGAAGTGGATAGTTATCATCTATGAGTTTGATTTGGAAATCATCAAATCCAAATCAAAGAAATATTTAGTCTTCATTGAACTTATTTGCGACCTTCCCTGCTATGAGTCAAAATCAGCCACTAATGATTCTATTCTAGATGAAACATAGTGTCTGATTGAATATTCTGATCCCTAGTATGGAGATATCATCGATTATCTCTAGACCCAAAATTTTCGGCCTAATATCATTTTTTTCATCAACGTTGAATTCGATACCTGGCTCTCCAATATATCATTATTGGTGACACCCTTTACCATTGTGGTGTTGACGTTGTATTACTCATAAGTAGGTTGGGAAAGCCTTGAATTAATGTCATGGTGGAGTATGCGATAACCACATGTCTGGCTATGCAACCACCCAAAATATTTTACGTGTTGGTTATTTCTAGCCAACCATGTTTCGAGATTGTATTATGGAAGTCCAGAAATGTCATGCTTGTCCTATTTTTATTAGGAAATCCCGTGCTCCAACTACTCCTATGCATCGAGTTATTTTTGTTGGGCCTTTTATGAAATGAGGCATTAAATTCATGACCTGTAACCCTCGTTTCGCTGGGGGAGGGAGGGGGCGACATGGCTACATTATTGTTGTTGTAGACTACTTTACTAAATGGGCTGAAGTGATGCATAAATTTTACAACAATGACAAATCCGTTGCATTATTAATTTTCAACCATGATATTTCCAAATTTTTTGTACCCCAGGCCATCATTACAAACCATGGAAAATATTTTCGAACTTACATGATGTCTAAACTTACTGCCAAGTTGGGCCTTCAACATGATATCTCAACTCCCTATTACCCGTAAGATAATGATAAAGTAGAATCCATAATTAAGGTTTTGAAAACCATGCTTCAATTCATGGTAGGGATTCATAAGATGAATTGGCTAAACATTCTTTTTTCTTCTTTATGGGCATACCAAACATCTGTCCAAACAACGATTGGATTTAAACCATTTAAGTTGGTGTATGGTCTAGAATTATTTATCTCGATTGAATGAGGGATTTAATCCTTAAAACTAACGATTGAGATTCTTATCGAAACTTCCATAAAATAAGAAGATTTTTTGCATCTAGCCCACCTATATGAGACTTGAAATGAAGCCGCAATGACCAATGAGGCTAAAAAAAAACGTATCAAAGCACAATTTCACAAGAATGTTTAACCTCATGCATTCTAAGAAGATGACCTTGTCATTTTATACGACCAGGAAGTTGACAAACTAGGAGTTGAGAAGTTTAAACCATTATGGTTAGGTCCATATATAGCTAGGCATGTACTAGAAAAAGGGCCTATCAATTGGTTGAATTTGATGGAATTCCTTTGGTGCGGACCCAAAATGGGTTATACCTAAAAAATACTATGCTTAAGATTTCTTCTTCATAGCCAATGTGCACATACTGTATATGTTTTCTAGTGTGTTCGCAGTGTGATTTACTAGAGTTTTCTACTACATCTGGTCATCTTGAATTTCATTTGATTCTCATATGTCGACGTTCCCTCAGCCATATGTTGGTTATGTTTATGGTGCTAGTCCTAGTACTCAAAACCTTTCTTCCACATCATGGAAAATATATGTACCCGATGGTGAGTTCATGAATCTATAAGGGATTTGTATCGATCCATCGAATAATAACATTACTAAGTATAGTGCAGTGATAAAAATTTTATCTGATTCTATTTCTCATGGCATTCACCATTTAGTTGTTAGAATCGATTCACAACTTGTGGCACAACATTTAAATAATGCCCATTCAGTAAGAAGTCTAGCTTTATTACATATGTTTTTAACGTTTCACCTCTTAAAACGACATTTTGATTACATCCAATATCAACATGTTCCTAGGAGTCTTAATTCCTTAACATATGAATTAGATAATTTTTATTAGATATACATTTGCAACACATGTAAATACACAAACCATAACAATACATTGAGCAAGAAAGTAGAATAAAAGTAGAAGACATCCATAGATAAAAAACTATATATAATGTTTGGTTTTACAAAAATTGTGTCTGAGACACATATGGCCGCATGAACTATAATATGAAAATACATGTATACAAAATATGACTCAAAATAAACCTAGGTGACTAATCCTTATGATGCTTCTGAAAACATACAATCATCCGAGAAACCATGCAGAAAAAATAACTGGGGAACTTTGGCACTCCTATGATATATCACTGCAGAGAGAAGGAGACCTCATTAATCCATGTGTTTGGTGTATTGCACGTAAAAACCTAAATATTATGCTCAAACTTACTAGTGAGTATCTTCGCAGTGTTGGAATTACCCATATATTCTTCTACCTTGTAATCTTAGCCTATACAATATGTGGTTGTGCTCGATGATGAATAGGTGACATGTCTACTGGTCACACAGGTGAAATATCTTCATGTAAAAACCAATATTTGGTCTTTGATACATAGAAAATATTAAAAAAATTTGTAAAATTAAAAAACACCAAAAATATTCTAAATGACTTTGTTTACCTGCACTGCCTCATTACTCGCCTTGGGGTAAGACAAGCTCTGAGTCTCTATGGAAATCAACTCCAACATATGGGTAGTCTTTGATCATAATTAGCTGATTTGACAACCATATAAATAAAGTAGGGGTACAACACATCGTAGGTGTGCCCCTGTGACGAGACATCAGATCTACCCATTACCTAATATGAGGCACTCTAGGTCCCAGAAACTAACAAGATATCCACTGAGGACAAAGTAATGATATCCTATCCAAGGCAAAGGATAAAATGATAGAACCATATTGAAATTTCTTATGTCATCTTGTTTTTTCCTGTTTGATTTGTTCCTTTAGGTTGGCTAAAACCCCTTCACACCATTTAAATATTGTAGGTTCCAAGCACTCTAAGGCATATTGCATATGGATCTTGGTGGCTAAATTAAAAGAAACATTGCCATATAGACGAGTAATAATGAAAATGATCACCTTGAGAGGAAGACATAACACATCCTTTATCTCAAGTTTCCATCCTTGATTATTTGAACATGAGGCTGACAATGAAAAAAATGTAATCTTTCACTGTGTCACCACCTCTTCTAAAACCAAATAGTGAATGAGAGCTCCTCTGAGTAAAAACCCTATTAGGAAATATATGTCCTCAAAATCTATCATGAAAATGTGTACCAAAAACTTGAAGTACTGTTCTTGTACATCCCAACATCTGACCAAATACTCCAGTAACTTTAATTGGGCCCTCATGCCTAGAATCTTGAAAAAATTGAGTAGCCCACAGTTTCTCAAAGCCTATTGTTGATGGGCCATTGAAAACAGCCATGTCTTGGGCCTCATGTTCTCCTTCTCTCCAGATAAAAGAAAAATCCATTTATCTCCTATGAATGTCTATAAAATGACATGAAAGATCACATAGAATCATCCATTTAGAAATTTTTGGGAGTAAAATCATTAAAAAACCAAATTATTTAAAACCATTTGTGCCCATCACATTGTCTCTTCTGAGACATATCAACCCATCAAACTCACCCACTCTAGTGTGTGAAATTGGTCACCCTTTTTAGTGTTATCCTTATGTACGCATCACACCTCACGATATAGGGAGGGTGCGATGGGCTAGGGGGAATTTTATAAACCTAAAAACTCAAATTGTTTTCCTAAAAATGCATGAAATGAGAAATGGAAACCATTAAGATGAAGAGAAAATATATATCTCTTAACTGGAACTAATAGTACTGAAAATGGTCCACTATATTGGTCACAAACAATTGCTAAATATTGAAGGTAAAAACCAACTCAGAGCTCACTCAACTTGGTAAAAATGGAAATGGTAAGAAATGTATTTCTTTTTCACTATTTATGGTCAAATTAGTTATTATTTTAATATATTTTAATATTTCTTAATGTTTTGACCTAATTTTTACCATGTATCATGTATTTTTGATCTTTCGTCATGTTATGAGCAGGTTTAAAAGTTAATTGAAGGATTTAATGCATATTACAAGTCATATACAAGTCATTTTGATGAATGAGTACAATTTTATCACTTTTTTTGGGCTCATTAAACCTACGAAAAAGGAAGCCCCCAGAGTATTCTTTCAACTCTTTTTAGAATCCAAAAAAATGAAAATATTGTTGAGCACTTGTCGTTTCAAACTTGTTAAAGTAAATTAAAAGACGTCCGACAACTATACATTTAACCATTTTCTAGACTGGGATGGGTTATTTATGAAAAAGGAATACTTTAGTTGAACATGACTAAAAGGTTCTCCTAATTATTGCTTTTTTATTTTTCAGATTCAAGAGACTAAATTTAAGAAAAGAAACCTCCCAGAGTGTTTTTGTTTGCCTATTTTTCAAACTCTCAAAACATGAAAAGGAGTCGATTTACACCTTCACTAGACTTGTAAAACTATTAAACAACATTGGACTCATCAAGCATGGCGAGGCCAAACCACTCCTTCTCAAGGTTTGCTAACTAAAAATGATTCATCCAAAGGATGAAATTATAGATTAGGAATATGTGATCCTCCTCAAGCTTGTAAAAAATAAAGAGGTACTGGCCATAAATGGTGGGGAAATTGGGAAAAAGGGGCTTCATACCTCTTAAGGGCAGTGAGTCGCTCTTGAACATGAGACTCTTTCACTTCATATTTGTCACTGCTTTGGGTTGGGGAATCCAATTTCCTTACTATTGATTAGACCTTCATTTGGATATTTGAGTCAATGCTACCAACTACATTCAATGTCACCAATATTTTCCAGAGAAAGTCCACACTCAGTTGACATCTGCTACAATACCCTTGAGCCTTAATTCATCTCTTCCATTTTTGAAGCAACTCTACATTATCATATTTTGTCTCAAATATTGATACCTATTTTGTGTTGTTGATGGGGGATACATCAAGGCCCCTCCTATAGTGGGTTGCTTCCTATTGACATTAGTATATTATTCAAGAAGTTGACTTAGAAACTCCCTTCAGTGCCTTGGAGCTTGCATGCCTCAATGAAAAGTTTCCTAAATTTCAATGACATGTTTTCATCATTGGCCTTCCACCGAGAGATTTCGTGTGGTGTTCGAATTCAAGTAATTCATTCACACCAAATATATTTTACTGTAATATCTTGAGATCCATTATCATTATTGGTGGTTTCTCTCGCATATGATAATGACTTACATATTTGGCCGATAATGATACGGTGTCTTACATTATTCGATTCCAGCTCATTTATTCACATGGTTAAAATCAAACTATCGAGTGATGAGGTGGAAAACCCTAGATATAGTTTCATCCATCAGGGCTATGATTTTAAGACTCATTCTAGATCACCAAGTATGATGGCTATGATCGTTCAGAAATTCATCCAAGCACGGGTCCACCATCTATCATTAGTGGACAAGACATTGATCATTGTACATGGAATATTGGCTTATAGGTTGAGTATGGATATTCCTACCTGAGAAATGATATATCATGATGATTATGTATTGTAAAATATGATGATATGAATCAACATTTTATTGATCCAAACTTGTCACAAAGTAAAACCCTTCAGTCCTCATCCATTGCTTCTGACTTTTTACTTTAGGGGGCGATCTATTACAGACCATTTTGTCACATATACTCAAATGGCCTAGAAACTAGATCAATCAACATCATTAACACATTGATATCATCCCTTTGCAAAGCCTCAAGCCTTATCTCTCCAAAAAGTCCAAGAATTCTAGGTTTATCAACGTAAAAAACATTTTTTGGACCCATCACATGCTATCTTCTATGTCACCTACACTAGTTGCATGTTGCATAACTAGGCACCTACACTGACCAACTCAAGATGCATTTGTTGCAAGTGCGATGGTTCTATAATTTTGGGAAAAAATAAAAAATAATTACCAATCTTCTCTTTCCAGAATATTCTAAGGTGGTTTTAACCATTTATTATTGTTTAGGATCTCAAATTCCTATCCTAGAGGCCTTATCTCTTATCCCTAGAGATTATCTTCCTTCATATGTGGATCTAAGTCCTAGATTGGTAAAACGAAAACTACCCTATTTACCCTATAAATTCGCTGCCTCCCATAGAGTCTGGGTTGGATTTTAGAGATTGTTAGCTATGCCTTGATGCTACTGCTTTTTACCTAAGGACCCATTATAATCTTTGAGTTAGGATTAAAGCTTTATTTGTGGAGAAGGAAGGAGAATTTTGTTGGGAGACATCTACATGGTCAAGTGTTGTAAAAGGGTTGCAATATTCTCCTACATTTCATTAATACAAAAGGGTTTATTTTCATATACTTGTGTCTATTTATGTACATGTATTTCAATGCCTTCTTGACTCATTGAATAGAGATGTTGGTATATGATATGTATATATTGTAGTTCTCGTGCTTGTTATAATTGTTTTGCAGGTTCCATTTACAACGTTTGGAGCTAGAGATAAATTTCCCAAGCATAGAGAAGAGGAAAACTTGTGTTGGACTCCAGGTAGGATTTCCCTCCATTTTCTAATCTCTCTAAGGAAAACATTAATTTTTTTTTTATGTTGTTTCTAGATCAAGCCACTAGATCTATGGAATTCACTTCTATCAGCAAGAGATAATTTTCTGTATAACACCATCAACACATTACATGCTACATTGCATAGATGGGCCATTTTCATATGCCATAACTCTCCTAACTCTTAGTTGCAATACACCACTCCCTGTACTGGATCAAAATGAAGTTTTCATAAATTTCCCTTTTTGACTCCTATCACCTTGGATATCCTAGAATCTTGAGGTTGAATGTAAACCTTTCCATCCTCAAAGGTCACAGTGTAATCCTTATTGAGCCAAGGTTGAAACAAAAATATGATTCTTGGTCATTCCCTGAAGATACAACACATCTTCCACTCGCAAGGGTTTACCTGAATCCCTTCGAAACTTGATAGTACCAATTCCAGCTACCTTGTACTTGGCATTATCACCAAGTTCTATTTTGAAGTCCATTTCCTTCTCCTTTAGGCTGGTGAAATACTCCTTAACTCTCATTATGCGGAAATTTCAAGCCCCACTATCAATGTACCACACATTGGTGGTTATTGAATTGAAGAGCTAGGAAATGAGTGACAACTTATTTTCAAATATGGATGGAAATTCATCCATTTGACCTGTTGCGAAAACCTTCTTCTTATGTTTTACCCTTCTATTTTTAGGGAACTGGAAAATTTTCTTGGTTGGTGATAAGATTTTTTTTAAAATTTTTCTACGTTATTTCTTCTTATCTCTTTTAGAAGTTGACCCATCACTTGGCCCTTAGGATTTTCCCTCAGTTCTCCCTTGCTAGCTTAGGAACGGATTTCTTCCTCCATCTTCTTCTTCTGGTCACCATGTTGAGTCCCTTCTCTAATCTCTTATTGTATGAAATCGTCCCACATTCTTTCCCATGTGGGAAGGTGCTCTCAACCACTATTTCATAAATCCATTTAAGGTTATATGCACCAGTTCTAGTTCAAGGATTATCTCCCCTACAATCATAATGTCATCCCATAGTTGGGTGATCCCGGTTAAGTAGGAAGCCATGCTTTCATCCTTGGATATTCTTATGCCATGTAATTCGTCCCTTAGTAACATTTTTTGACTCTGGTAGTCTCTCTAGTATAACTTGGTGAGCACATCCCACATTTATTTAACTGTATTCTTCTTGGAAAGATTTGGATTCAAGTGGTATTTAACCCCATCTATAATAATCCTTTGCAACCTTGCTTTTTTCACCTCATGAAGGTATAGGGAAATTTGATCTAAAACTAGTGGAACTACTATGGTGTTGAAAAATTTCCATAGTTTTCTCTCTTTGAGAACGACTATGATTCAAACCCTCCACTGAAGATAGTTTGAGGACCCTTCTAATTTTTCTTCATATCAAATGATGGTAGCCATGGTGGATTAAATCCTTTAATCACTTATTTTTTTAAATCTTGATGTAACAACCATGGGTTGATTTTTTATGTAAATAAAATAAGACCAAGGTCATGGGACAGGTGTTCCAAGCTGAGTGGAGGAAAATCACTATAGTGGGAATAACTTGTGCTTTATTAATGGCGATGGAAATTTGAAAAGGAATTGGAAAATGAATGAGCCAATAAATGGAGATCTAATATAATAAATAAATGAAAATAGGATAAAATTAATATGAAGAGACACTAATATGCATGCAAGGGAAATTAGAGAGAAATTAGACAGAAATTAAATAAAAGGGTAAAAGGAAAGGAAGAGACTAGATATCAATGATAAAAAGGCATCACAGAAACAATTCACTTCTTTTCAAAGCTCTAGCTTTTAACACTTTCAGAAATAGAGCTCTAAGAGAAGAGAGAGGAAGCACTTAGACAAGAAAGCGAGACAAAAAATCAAGGGAGCATAAGGAAAAGGTTGGAAATGCAACTACAACAAGAGGAGATTGAAGGTAACAAGTTGCATGTGTGATTTCAATACTAATATTTGAATGCATGGTACATGCATTTGGTTATTTGGTTGCTTTTTTTTCATTGGCATGGTATTTTCTTGGACACGGAAAATTTTAGGGGCTAATATTCGCAGGTGGGCTAATTTTCCATGATTTTTCCAAAAAAAAAGATTCGCCAATTTCCATTTTTTTGTAAAAATGATTCGCCCAAATTTTACAATATAAAATTATTTTACCTTAAAAATAGCCAAAATTATATTGAGGCTATATGTAAAATCATTATAAATTTGTATAATTTTACAAACATATCAATAAAATTTTATAGTTCACATATTAGGGACTAGCAAAATTTGCCAACGTTTTAAACTTCAAGATAATTTTCCATCCTTAAAATTATCCCTGTTCTTGGATTGACAGTGGTTTTCAGCCTTGCCTTTCCATTTCCTGGATAACCATGGTATTGTGGGTTCCTTGTTTTGGTTTAAGATTTGGATGGCTGGTAGAATTTGGATCCTAGTGATGTGGTCTCGAGAAATTCCTCAGGGTCAAAGGAGGAGATGGGATTTCTCCTAGAACTATTGATGGAAGGGTGAAGACAGGAAAATTCCTCTAGATGTGGTGAAGAAAGTTGGAGGCATCCTAGCTTATTTGTTGTTATTGATTTATGGACCGGTCTAGGTGAAATGAATCTGGTTGAGGGTTGAGGTGGTTTGGCCTCTGGAAACCCTTGTTGGTTCTATTTTGGTTTAACCCATATGATCTGAAATTCATGCTTGGAATATGACATGGGGTTGATTGGTTGGAAAAGATATTTAGTTCAACCCAATCTATGGTCGGGTAGTACACGAAAGTCCTTGAATTGGTCAGAATTTTCATATGTTAATACTAGTTATTTACTTATTGTGATCAATGAGCATATGTATTGGTTATTTTGTTTATTTTATGATTGATTTGGCATGGATTCATTCTACTTATATGCTAGTTACATACATGGTTAAATGATGTGCTCTTATTATGGATTTTTTTCATGATTTGATAAATTATTGAATGGTTATATGAATGCATGGGCTAAATAGTGTGTCCACAACTAGTTTGAGAGGGATTTGAGCCTTCTTGATGATTTCTTGATGAATTTAAGGTGACATTGAACATATATGCATTGATGACATGTAGTTACTATCTTTACCATGTGTTTGACAAAATGTTCTCATGTGTTTGGAAAGAAAGGAGCGAGATATAGCCTTATTACTTATCATATAGACTTTTCATCACCTTAAAATTGGTTCTGGAAAGTTCTGGGCTATTTTAGAAAGTGGCTTATAGGCTAGCCCTAAAAATATGCCACAAATTTTGTGGCCGCATGCACAGAATTGAGAAAATTTGGCTGAAACGGCACAGAGGGAGGCCTATGCATGTGGCTCGATATTTCCAGTTGCACTCATAATGACTTACACATGTGTTTGGGATATGAGCTTAAATAAAAATAATTTCCAACCCAAGGTTCAAGCACTAGTGGTTATAGTCTGACACTTAGGTTATCTGATGTCCTTGAGAGGTTTCAATAAGTTTCCAGTTAGTAGACCCCACTTTCATAAATATAACTTGGAAGTTAAGTCACGTCATAATAACTCTCAACTCATTTTTATTGGAGATATTATAAAAGCAGGTAAATGTGGTACATGTTGGTTACAAAGTGGTAACAAAGTAAGGTTGCAACACTAGACCTCAGGGTAAATGCAAATTTTTATGCATGCATGACAATTGTCTATGTGTTAGTATGCCTGCATGTTAGCTATTTATTATTATGTTTATGATTCCATGTATAATATGGTATTCTTGTGATGTTGTATGGTACTAATTTGGATTGGCATGTGCAGATGCAATAACCTCCCCTGAGATACCTTGAGGTATGATTTTGATTATGTTTTACATAATTAACAATGCCATATTATAGGACATAGAAGTCCAATATATGAAGATAAGAATAGTTGAGTACAATTCATATGACTCTCCGTATAGGATGGAAGACACCTTGGTAGGATGGGAGATATTAGTTGAGAAAAAGGGAGAGGGACATTCTCCTGGTTTGGAAAACACATTGAGAATATTGAAGGCATAAATTGCGAGTTTCAAGGAAAACAATGAGTGGTTGATTGAGGCATAGGAAAGGATTTCCAGATCTCAAGAAAATAAATTCGAGTTTAATGCAATGATTATTCAAATCCTTACACATGTGCAGAAGTAGGGACAACTGGGGATCAATCATGGATAGGAGGAAAAGAAAAACAATGGAGATGGAAGCAAGTATTGGAAGGGGTACAAGCTGGACAAGATTGATATAGTGAAAGGTGGAAAATACTTGGATGCACTTGAAGGGAGGATTAGCACTCATGGATTCTATTCTAGCTCTAATTTCGAGAGACATCATCACCAACATCCTTATAGGAGTGATATGGGGTACTTTATAGAATATTTAAAGAAAGCCAAGCCTCCTACTTTTGATGGAGAAGTGAAGAAATTAGAAGATGCATAAACATGGCTACTTGGGATGAAGAAGTTCTTTAGGTTTCATGATTATTTAGAGAACAAGAAATCCAAGATAGCCACATTCAATCTCAAGGGAAAGGTAGACATGTGGTGGGAATATGTTAAAAATGTCATAGGAATTAGGGAAGATAAGCTTATTTGGAATGAGTTTGAAAGACTCTTCAAGAAGAAGTACTTGTCTTAGAGGTATTATGATGGAAATGCCAAGGAATTATATGAGCTTAAGATGGGTTCCATGACAGATGAAAAGTATAAGACTAAATTTTCTAGAGCTTATGAGATATGTGCCCTATCCCAAGGATGAGAATACCAAGGTCCAAAGGTTCATTAGTGGACTACCATTAACATTCAAGGATCGGATTGAGTATGATGAGCCTCTATCATTGGAGCAAGTCATTGGAAATATGAAGCAATTTTATGAGAATTATAAGCACAAGCCTGAGTTCAAGTAGTACTGGAAAGGTAATGAAAAGATGAAATGAAAGTGGCCTAAGAAGCGAGGGTGATATAAATATGTAGTTGACAAGAAAAATGTGGGACCTCATAAGAATTTTAATGTAGTTGAGAGGGGACACTGGTCTCATCTTGAAGAGAAACATAATAAAGGAAACGACAGAAAACCTTTGAGGTGTTGGACTTGGGGTGGAGAGAATCATAGGAAGGATTTTCCATCACATTAGGGTGGTAGGCCTGAGATTTAAAATACTTAGGAGTTTCAGATGGTTGGGGATGTAGGCCAGATGATTCCCCATATTTATGCAGTAGTGGATATTGGGTAGAAAAATTATGAAACATCCATTATCAAGATGGAAGGTTAGCTTTGTGATCAAGTTGTTTCTATTTTTATTGATATTAGATATAATTATACCAATATTATTCCTAAACTAGTGGATTAGTGTTGGCTGAATAAGGAAGCACATGCAAAATATTGGTTGGTATACTTGTCTACAAGAACCAAGAGAAGAGTTCATCAGTGGGTGGGATCTTGTGCATTTGAGCTTAATCACATGCCTACATCAACACATCTAAATGTGCTTCCTTTGGGATCATATAACCTGATTTTGCACATGGATTGATTGTTCATTCATAGGAAAAAGGTAGAATACTATGAAAATACCATTGCATTCCTGGATGATGATGGAGAAAAGTGAATCTTGCAAGGAAATAAAAATCCTACATCGATGATAATGGTTACAGATATGCAGGCCAAGCACTTCCATATGAACGGTTGTTTATTGTTTTTACTTCATGTTTCCAGTGAAAAGGGGAAAGAGGATGAGGATGATGAAGTCCTGAGGAAATATCATGTCTTGCAGTAGTTTCAAGATGTGTTTCATGCAAACATTCTAGAGCTAATACCTCATAGAGAGGTGGAATTTTCTATTGATTTGGTACAATGATCAACACCAACATATAAGGCACCATATAGGATGAGAAATATGGAATTGGTGGAACTGAAGTTGAAGCTTAACGAGATGCTTGATAAGGGATAAATAAGGCCAAGTGTGTCACCTTGGGGTGCACCAATGTTGTTTGTAAGGAAGAAGGATGGTACTCTCATATTGTGCATTGATTACATGAAGTTTAACAAGGTGAGTATTAAGAACATGTATCCTTTTTCTTGGTTTGATGATTTGTTTGATCAACCGAAGGAATATGTAGTGTTTTCGAAGATTGATTTGAGATCAGGGTATCATCAAGTGCGCATCAAAGAAGAATAAATTTACAAGACTGCATTCTATACAAGGTATGGGCAGTATGAGTTTGTGGTGGTTCCTTTTGGTCTTATCAATTCTCCAACTACCTTCATGTGTTTGATGAAAAATGTGTTGCACCCTTATCTATATAAGTTTGTGATAGTTCCTATTTTTGATATATTGGTATATTCCAAGAATGAAGAGGATCATGTCGAGCACCTGGCAATGGTATTGAGGTTGTTGGGAGAGAATCAATTATATGCCAAGCTCAACAAGTGTAGTTTCTTTAAGACTCATATTCATTACTTGGGACATGTTGTTTCCAAGGAAGGGATAATTGTGGACCCGCAAAATATTACTGCTATCATGGAGTGGTTAGCTCCGAGGAATTTGGATGATGTTATATCATTCATGGGACCAGGAGGTTATTACAAGCATTTAATCAATAATTTCTCAAATATTGGCTATCATACCACATATTTACAGAGGAAAGGGAAGGAGTTTGAATGGACTAAGGAGTATGCAACTAGTTTTGAGTAGTGAAAGAAATTGTTTCAAATGCTCCAATTTTCAAGATTGAAGATCCTTATAAGAAGTTTTTGGTTTGTACAAATTATTGCAAGGAAGGAATTGGTGGAGTCCTGATGCAAGAAGTGTAAGTGATTTGCTATGAATAAATGAGGTTGAATGAGCATGAGAAGAACTATGTGACTCATTGAATATGTGGAGACATTGTGTACTTGGAAAAAAAATCATCTTGATGAGTGATCATAGTGGAATGAGGTACTTGTTTTTCTAAGAAAATATAAATTCCAGGAAAGATAGATTGTTGGCTACTCTCAGTGAGTTTTATTTTGATATTAGGTGCACCAAGGGAAAATAGAACAAGGTTCCAGATGCTCTTAGTAGGAGAGTATATGTGAATCACATTTAAGATGTGAGCTCTTATGGGACATATTTACGGGAGTATATATTTCATGTAGGGAAGAATGATGAGAAGTACTAGCAACCAATGTAGAGGTTGTAACAATAGGGTGAAGGTGATAGAGATGAGGAGTATCACCTCACAACGTATGGCTTGGTCATAATCAAGAGTAGGATTTATGTTCCAGATAACAATGAGTTGAAGAAGATTACCTTGAGAGAGTTTCATGTCAAGCCATATTTAGGCCACCTGGGATACCAAAATACTTTGATAGTTGTTAAGAATTTCTACTATTGACCAAATTTGAAGAAAGAGGTGGTTGAGTTTGTTGTAAGGAGATTGGATTGTTAGTAGGTGAAAGTTGAATGCAAGAATCTAGTTGGTTTGTTCTAGCCTATTATTATTCTAGAATGAAAATGGGATATCGTTTCCATGGAATTAATTACAGGTCTGCCAAAGACATCAAGGAAACATGATTCCATCATGGTTTTTTTTGATAGGATGAGAAAGGTGGCTCACTTCATCGTAGTGAATTCTACTAATTTAGCTAGTGAAGTGGCTCAAATATTCATTAGGGAGATAATGAGGTTGCATGGAGTTCCCAATAAGATTATATCAAATAGAGATTCCAAGTTCAATTCTAAGTTTTGGAAGGAGTTTTTTGTGGGCTTGTGGATAGTTAGCCTTCAGTACAACTTATCATCTGCAGACAGCTGGAAAAACAGAGAGGGTTAACAATATTCTTGAGGACATGTTGAGTATGTATGTCATGTATAAACAAAGGAAGTGGGAGGAGTGCCTTCCACTGGTTGAGTTTGATTTTCATAATGGGTATCATGAATCCTTGAATATGCTTATATTTGAGGCTCTCTATGGGTGGAGTTGTAATAATCCTATTTGTTGTAGCTCCTAAAGAAAACCTTGAGTTGCAAAATACCAGTGCCTAGGACATATTAAGAATCAGGGGTTAAAAGTGGACAATTGTGTGAAATGCCTCTAACAAAATATGGAATAAGAGAAAATAGGTTTTGTTGGTTCATGGATGGAGAAGACCTTGGATTCGATTCAAGTGAATTCCCTATACTATGAGAGGGCTCAAGAGGCTACGAGGCTTGATGGATTTTAAATGGGCCAAGTATAAAACAATGATAAGAAGCTTAAAATATGCAGAGGTTTTGGGAGAGAATGGAGAAGGAACCCACGAGAGATAGGCTTAAGAGATTTAAGAATTTGTCCCCTATGAAATCAGAGGAAACATATATGAATGAAATATGAACAAAAAAAGAGGTTCGTGGAGCACGAATTAAGGGAGTGTAGAAAGCTTATGAGAGTTAACACCTGAGTGTCATACAGATATAAATTCATGAATAAAATTACAGACCACCAACAGCTACATTACACGAACCATCAAAGCAGAATAGCATGAAAGATGATTACACATAAAGAGGAGATTACTGATAACAAAAGAAAAAAAAATGTACTAATCATTGCTCCATATGGAATCCAAATATCTGCTCTATATTCATATTAGTTTAAACAAATCTCCCAAATATGTGTCTCAGAGCACAGGGAGCACAATCATACAAAACTACATCCAAATTCTTCAAATTTCCAGAACCCTTGTTTCATCTTAGAACTCACTACATATAGAGTTCTCCCTGAGGGTTTATGATCAAATATTATGTCATGATTGACCTACATAGGTGAAACCAAAATATCCTAACAAATTATTAGAGCATGCTTCAAGAAATCACTCCTGCAACAGAAAAATAAAAACATAATTGGGTAAAATCAGGATTTTACTAGCAAAATATCACTATCTAATTAGTAAAAAGAAACGAAATAGTCGGCCAGGAGGCCCAATTCCAGAATCTTCAAAGGGGTGGTGAGAAGTGGTGGAAATTTTAGACTTAATCATGTAATTCCACTTGTTGCTAGGCATCCTCCACTCTTTGACTCTCATGATCTCCACTTGTCATTACGGAATGGTCAGTTGCACTGTGTACACTGAATTCTTTAGTATGGAGCTCTTGGAGGGAATGCATAAGGGTGGAGCGGAGCTAAAGGCAGGATGGTGAAAGCAAGAGTGGGTTTAATGAAAGTCATTTACATTTGAAGTGGTCAAAAGACAGGGCACACGGGGCTATTGATGACGTGGAAAAGTGGTGGGATCCGCGCCCGCAAAGCACATATCGCAAAGTTTATGTGCGAGCAGGCGGATTTTAAACATTAAGACCTGCAATGGGCGAAGTGTGGGGGAGGTGACGTGGAGGGAAGGTGGGACTGACTGCATTGTAAAGCACAAATCTTATCATTTTGTTATAAGCAGCGGGGGTTAAAATATGAAACTTACGAAGTGCAGGGAGAGGGACCCGCCCACATCGCACATCGTAGAATTTAGCATTTGGGGAATATGGTAAACACTTAAAATTGCGAAGTGTGTTTTGCATTGGATGGAGGATAATGTGTCAAGGAACGTGGGGCCCGCTGCATTGGCGGAGTTATAAAGCGGTGAATGGTTATGGGGTAAGTGTATGAGGCTTCATATTATACGGAAAGTATTACAAGCATCCAAAAGTGGGGGGCGAAGCTACTATGGTGGGGCCAACTGCATCACAACTTAAACAAAATATTTTGCAAGCGATTAAGCGGTAAGTTATAGAATGTGCGATATGTGACATGCGATGCGCTAGATGCTGCAAAGTGCGAAAAGGTGAAAGGTAAGGAAAGTGTGGAATACAAGGGTTTGCATGTGAATTTGTGTGATGTATCAAGGTTGGATGGGTCCCACCAAGTCGCATCGGCATCAAGATAAGTTTCGCTAAGTCTTAAGATGTAAATATTAAAACTTCCAGGGAGCGGTGTTGCCAATGAAGAAATGAAACGCGGGACTTTAGAAAAGGGAAGTGAAGGGTAAGAGAGGGTAAATTAAGGTAAAGAGGATAAATGAGATTAAATATAGAAAAAATGAATTTTTCTCACTATTAAACCTTGTCAGCTACATTTTCCCCTTTCTACTGAACTGAGATGCAGATTGATTCCTTTGAATCTCTTTGACATTCAGGACTTTCCATCCTTTCTCCTTCTCCCCTTTGTGTTTAGTCACATGCCAACATTGGCTCCATTCAGGAACAACGTGTTCTTCTTCAGTGCATTGAGAACCTGCAGACCTGAATGCTTGTGCTTATATTGGGTACATGGAGTCGCAAATGCACACTGATTAGACAAATTTTTATACCAACAGTCAAGTGGACACAAAATAGAAGATGAAATGGGGGATGATATGGAATATGAAATGGAAAATGAAAATAATGGATGAAACAAAATGGGAATAGTGGAGTATGATATGGAAGATGAAATGAAAAATGAAAATAGTGGATGAAACAAAATGGGAACAGTGGAATATGATATGGAAGATGAAATGGGAGAAATGAAAACAAAATGGAGTACAGTGCGTTAGAGTTGGTCTCTTCATCCCTCCGTCAGAGATCAAAATCTGTTTTGTTGCATTTCATTTTAGGAGTCTCGTCCAGTCAAGTCAGCTGCATTCCATTAGGAGCATGGATCATCTAATGGAAGGGTCTTTTCGCTCATATCCCTCATGTCTTGTACATGCTAGCTCAGGTCTATTCATCAAAGTTCATCAAAATCATTTCCAGTCAATTACAGTCAATGTTTGGTCTTTTGGTGGGCAAAGAGTATGTTTAGGGTTTTCAGTCTCATTAGGTTTAGGTTTTTGAAAATTTAGTCTTAAAAGTGTCCAATAATGCCATCAGGTACATGAGGGAGGTTCAAAATAAGTTTTCATTTCAAAACTTTCATTGTCATAATGTTAGATCATGATTATTCTTCAAAACTCTGTTTTGAAGAAAAATCATCAATTTTGTCTTTTGAATAAATGCCATGTAATTTTTAAAAGTTTTCTTATTTGTGAAGATCTTCAGGTGCAACCCTGATCATCTTTCCCAAATTCCATGTCATCTATCCCTGCAAAAAATACACAAAAGTTTCGTCATTCAACTCAAAAAACTCAAAGGAAACAAGAAAAACAGAGTTTGTATTAAAAAGTGAAAAGTGCCAAAGTTGAAAAAGTAGAAAGTGGGTTTTCTAAATTAAAAATAAAATTCCATGGCTATACAAGATATTTTCACCATTCAAACAGTTCATTCGCACCAAGAAACATCAGCGAAGCCGAGTGGAATTGTGGAAGAACGAAAACTGGTTTTGGAGGACCGACTATGGGTGAAATTCAGCTGCGCAACACATTGGTTGGAGGTCGCAGCGCACATAGTGGTCGCGACGCATACAACCATTTTCCACCGTACAAAATTGAATGTGCGTGGTGCACATATGGGTCACGGTGCACTGGGTTGTGTGCGCAGCGCACAGGGTTGACAAGTGAAATTTTCTTCATTTTTCCATAAAATTTCAAAACGGTTCAGCCTTCTATGATCCAAGTAAGTTTGTGAGCTCTTTCAATTGCTATTAAACGGTGTTTGGTGTGGTTTGAAAGAGGAATATAAGAGTTTGAATGTTGAAAATATAAACCCTATCATTTTGTTAAAGCTGCTCCTTAGGGTTATAAATTGGTGTTTTAAAAAACAACTTTGGTGCTAAACCCTTTTCATTTCCCACCTCATGTTCCCTTTCCTCATTGTTATTTCATTACTACAGTCATATCCCCTATTCACTTACATTCCCAAAATCACTTATTCCCAAGTCCTATTTTCCCTATCCCTAAACCCTGCCATTCCGTATCACTCTCCCTCTCTCATATCACTTATAAAATTCCCAAAATCCCAAATTCCCCAAACAGTCAAGTGACTCTTATTATACTTTAATTTCACTTGACAGAACTCCACTATTCCCACTGTCCATACTTACCACAGCCCCACTCCATTTGGCACATATTTTGGCAATCAAGAAAAAGACATTAAATTCCTATTTTTCACCTCATACAAATCAGCATACCCTTGACATAGACCTTGCAAACACCATGGAAACAGACACTAAAACTTCATATGAATAATATAGTGATTCTACCACTGAGCTACATGCACCGAGAAGGCCTCGTAAAGGTGGAAAACATGTGAGAGAAGAGCCCTCCTCATTGAATCAGTTGCAGGCCTGCCCAGTTGCCATGGCATGTTTTCGAGAGAAGTCATGTTATCAGTACTGTGAGATGATTGCTCGAATTCAGCATCATCAAGAGTTAGCCAGGTTGTTTTTTTTACATCTGCATGATGTTCAAGTAACTCTTGCTGGTGTAAATTTCACCTTGACACCAGAAACCATTTCTCAGGCAATAGGAATACCGAATGTAGGGGAAGAGTGGAATAAGAGACAGCAGGTGGACAGAGTGCATTATGAACCTTATATCAGGCCTAGCTATGTGAGACAGCTCATCAGGGTATTCCCATTTCGGTTTCTGAAGGAATCCTATGCGCCTTTGATGAGACTCATTATCCGATACTTCAGTTGTGAGGGACGGTTTTCACACCTCTATGCATACCACATCAAATTATTGATGCATTTCACGAGAGTGAGGATGATGAGCATACCATATTTCATGTGCCGCAACATCGAGAGGATGACTACTCTTGTGTAGAAGAAAAATCCCGAGCAGTAGTACAACAACATTTATCACTATGCGCTCATCAAGATCATTGTTGTACATCAGCTTGGATTGCAGGGCATTGTGTGGGAAGATTTCATTTCCCATGACTTCTTCACAACCCCCTAGCCTCCTCCAGAGCTTTTTCATGAGCCAGGTGAACCTTCACATCAGCCTGAAGGTCACAAGACAGAGCGTATCAGTGTGCCAGTGTATGTCACTTATCAGAGAGGCACGAGAGTATTATTTGCAGCATCCCGACGAGTACTATCCCCACCCGGGGTGGAAGGGGTCTCGTTGCCGTCATTAGCAGCACAGGTACAGGTACAGGATAGAGGAAAAAGGCCTATGCAGGATGAAGGCCTTTCAGGAGGCCGAGATACTGATTTCATATTAATTGATGAGGATTTGAGCTCTCCAAGCTCAAAACTGAGAAAGATCATTCAGGAGAAGAAAGCTAAGATCGAAACATTAAATGACAAGATGCAGAGAGCTCATTGGATCATAAAATATCTGGATCATTGGAACAAACAGTTGGAGGATCATCATATGATCATGGAGTTGCAAAACATCCGTGAGAACCGGCAAGCTGCCCGAAGAAGCCCATCTGAGATGACACCCATTGAGTGTGAGATCGAGGCTGATAGAGAGAATTGGCTTGAGAGGGTCAAAATTCATCTTGAGAAGCTATTGGAGAAGGAAAACAAGGAGAAGAACATGCTCAGACACATGAAGAACCACTATTTCAATCATGTTTGTAAAGCGAGGATCAAAATCCTGAAGGCAAGGCTAAGGAGGGCACTGAAGCCTCGCAAAAGGCATGATAGGCTCCAAATTTTGGCCAAAGCTTCTTTGACTAAGCATAGCACTTGATCAAGGACCTTCAGCCCAAATTTCAAGAAATTTGGGAAAATTTTTGTCAATTTTGAATTTTTTTGGTCACAAAACAGGTTTTTCTGCCCGACGCATAGCGCCACTTGGCGCGCGCTTATAATTGGCATCTCTTCTGGAGGAAAACTTTGCATTTCTAAGTTTTTCATGAAAATTTATGCATGCCTATGGATTACCTAAGGATCTCATCAAGTTGTGGGTTGCCTAAAGGCTCAAAAACACCCTAAAAATGGCCTTTCTGCCACTTTTTGTACACACAAAACGCAGTGTTGGGAGATTGAACTTTTGGAGGGGAAAATGGAAACCAAATCCAGAAGTTCCACTTGGGTTGGAAAGTAGACAGGTAGGGATTTCCAAAGAGCTATCCTGCACTCAATTTGGACTTCATTAAGGGCCTCAAAATCAGCTCCAAACTTGTGCTACGCATAGAGATTCCTTGCGCGGTGCATAGAGGAATTTGGCCTATTTTTCACTCAGCAGCTCAAAATTTCGCCTAGTTTTGGCCAGTTTCACTTTTTCATGTAATTATTGATGTAAATTGATGTAATTTCATGATCATGATGTAATTTTGGCACATTTTTACTCATTCTAGAAGATTCATTCACCAAAAGGTGAAATGTAAGTGAATGGATCAGTTTCCTAGCATATAGAGGCAAGTTGTTTCATTGCCTATTTTTTAGTTCCTAGTTTAGATATGGTTGAAACAACTCCTAGAATGATGAGCTCGACCCCTAGAGGCATGGGAATGAGTTAGGATTGTCTATATCATGTAGTTCTTCAGTCATTTTCAAGGTTGGACACTTGGGATTGCTTGGCACTTCATTGTACATTTCATCTCTGCACTTTTGGCAAAGGAATAGACTAGGTTTTGCAGCACTCTTTGGGATCCATGTGGCTCTGTTTTTTGATGGTGTTTTTCTCTATGTAATTGTAAGTTCACTGATGTTTATGTGTACCATTTTCCTTCTTCTTTCTTCTTAAATTGAACAAAAAAGTTATAAAGGTGGAATTCATTAGCTTGCTGAAGGCAAACCCTCTTGCCCTCTTCAGCTCCTCACCGGTCTGATCCATCCATTCATTAAATCTAAAGCATCAAAACAATTTCCTTCCTTGCCCCAATCAGAACTCTGCAAAAGCTAGGCCTAATCCCCGCACCCAAAACTGCCTTTCCCTTTGATCCAACAAAAACCCTCAAAAAAAAAAAAATCCTTTACTTATATACCTAGCCTAAAATTAGCTTTCATTTCAAGTCATCTCAAGCCCTATTGATTATTTTTGATGAGATTGACCCGGAGAGAGCCCTCTCCTATTCTGGTAGGGCTAGTTACCAGACTAAGCGTGGTCTGATGTTACCCTGAACTCTACCTTCTTTCAGCCTGAGGTCGATTTAGGCAATAACATAGTGGTGACCATACTGGGGAAGAAAATGGTTTTCTTGTTGGTGTTATTTGTTTTATAAGCTACAGACAGAGCCTAAAGTTATGCCAGGTAGCCTTCGAAACGCACTTGCTTTGCATCAGTGAAAGTAGATAAATGCTGCTTCAATCAATCTCCAGTCTAGCTTGTGAATGTGACACTTGATTTGTGAATTTCCCCAGTACATTAGATCGTTCTGGAATTTTGGGTGATGAGTCTAGAATTCGATAGGCTAAACAAGTTGGTTTTGTCCCTTTGATTTTGAAATTAATCCAACACACTGGCTTCCAGAAGACATACTAGAGCAAATCCGGATCTCGATCCACCTCTAGTGTATGAGAATCCCAATCTGATTTCAAGAATCCTTCGTAGAGAAAGTCCCATGATTCCTCTTTTCAAATCTCATTCATGTCCCGCTGTGTTTTTATACCTTGAAGATATTGAATTTGACAAGAAATTTGTGTTGTCGTTGTTTGAAACTAAGTCTGAAAGTGTGATTGGTTCTACTGTCATAAATCCCGAGTTTATCAAGTATCTTGAAATTGAATAGGCTAATAGATCCATTGATAGTTACATTTTGAATATTCAAAACTCCATTGTGGCAACAAACATTCCTGAGTTTATCGAATCTGCATCTGAAACTCTTGGGCCATCAGCAGTTACTTCTGATTCACAAGTTCATACCCAACCTCCTTTCATTCCTACCATCCCCGTGCAACCATCTACTTCTGATCAACAATCTGCAGTAGTATCGCCTCCATCCACACCACATACACCTCATACATCTACTGCTCCTACTCCACCTATTTCTCTAAGACAGATTATAAATCCACCAAGAGCAATGGCTGCTCGATTCACACCCCTTGTCTTGCCTCAAAACTTGGATGCCATGCCTGCTGATTATCAAAGTAAGATCCCATTGTTTGATGGCACTCATCAAAGTGTTCCTGCTTAGCAGCATATTGATAGAATGGCAGACTTCTTTGATCTTCATGAAATTGATGAAGAAAATGTGACCATGAGATTGTTTGTGCAAACTTTCAGAGGTGAAGTGAGAAAATGGTTCAGAGCTTTGCAGCCTAGAAGTATTGCTACATTGGCCGAGCTGCAGAGACAATTTTTAGATCGGTGGGAAGTAAAGAAAGATCCTCTTCAGATCACTTCTGAATATACCAAGATCAAGTGCAACGTAGGTGAGTCAGTCCAAGACTATTGCATCAAATTCAATGTGGTTTATAATGCAATTCCTGATTATTTAAGGCCATCTAGGAAGTAAGCTTTGCTTAAATTTCCGAATGGTTTTGATTCGGACATGGCCTATTCATTACGAGAAAGAGATCTGCCCACTTTGGAGGAGATGCAAAAAATTGTAGTAAGTGTTGAAGCTAATTTGAATGACAAGAGAGCTAGATTGAGAGCAGAAAAGAAAGTTGCAATAAAGGAAGAAGCTTCTACTTCAGATCAGGTACTTCCCAAAGTGGAAAAGGTGATTGAAAGACTGACACTTGATAAGCCCGAACCATAGATCAGAAATCCAAATTTCCGTGGACAGCAGCAACCACAATTCCAGATCAAACAACGAGAGTAGTGAGCACAAGAACCGCCCGCACAATAGCAGGTAAAAACTCCTTTGCAGCAGAATTTTGTTGGCCCGGAATCAGGTGATGAAGGCAATGTAATCAGAGAATAAAATAAATTTTTTACCCCTGATGATATGCCAACCTTTATCACCGAAGATGAGGAGTATGCAGAAAATTCAGCTGAACAAAAGGATGAGGATTTTATATTGGCAAATGACACGGCTCTTGAAGAAGAGTCGGATGAGTATCAGAGAGGTTATATGAATGATTTGTCCGCCCAGCACCGAAAAATTTCACTTAGAAACATATATGTGCCTATCAACCCAATCCTAAAAAGAAAGGAAGTTTCAACACCAAAAAATGATGCACCCATTGCACAGAAGAAGGGAAAGGATGTAGCTGATCCTACTACTAGCAAGTCTCCATCAGCAAATGAAAGATCTAATCAGCCAATTGTATCGAAGGATAAAGTTGAAAAGAAGGATGATCCAGCCAAAGAGGTAGAAAATACTTCAGCTTTTAACTTAGAGAGTGATATTTCTAAGTTAAAAGTCTCCATTCCTTTGACTGAGTTGATGAGAAATAGCAGCTACAAGGGTCAAGTCTCTAAAATTTTGAATTTCGATCCAATTTCTGATATGGTGAATGTGGAAGACGATCAAGCTAAGTTGATATTTGGACCAGCATTGGATGGTGAGTCTCCTGATAGTGATGTGCCTCCTTTTTATATCAGTCTCAGATTGCATGATTTTGTATTGCATAATGCCATGTTTGATTCTGGAGCTTCCCATAATCTCATGTCGAGGGCGATCATGGAGAAATTGGGATTGGACATCAATAGGAAATATCATGATCTTTATTCTTTCGATTCCAACAGAGTAAGATGCATCGGGCTCATCAAAGATTTGGTGGTTAGTTTAGATCAGATTCCTACAAAGAATGTTTTGATGGATGTGGTTGTGGCTGAAATTCCTCCTAGATTTGGAATGCTTCTTTCCAGATCTTGGGGAGCGAAGTTGAAGGGAACATTACAGCTTGATTTCTCCTATGCTACCATCCCTATGTTCGGTCAGATGAGAATATTATATCAGGAGAAAAAAATGAAGTATATGATCACCAGCAAGGAGAAACCGGTAAATCATCCGATTAATTATGTACATACAAATTTAGAGTCTTTTGTTTTGTATTCAGATAGTTTCAATGATGTAGATATTCAGTTAGTTGAAGAAGAGGACATTCTGGAGATCACATAAAATTTCAGAGAAGTTTTGATGAAAGAAATGCAAGAACTTGAGAGTTCCACTGAGCAATCAGCTGCATGACAGTAGCAGAAAGTTGATGGACAGCAAGCAGAAATAATAGAGAAAACACAATTTCAGCACTTGGAAGAAGATGAATATGGTTTATGGACTATGGATTTCAATGGTGCAGTAGGGAGTGATGGTGCTGGAATTGGTATTTGGGTACGTAGTCCTTTTTCCGCCCCAAACAAGGTACCACGTAATGTGAGGGTTTGTTCTTACAAATTAGCTTTTGATTGTTCGAATAATGAAGTGGAATACGAAGCTTTGATTGCTGGCCTGAAAATACCTAGAAAGTTGAATGCTAAGAGAATTGCAGTGTATGGCAACTCCGAGTTGGTAATTAAGCAAGTGAAGAGTGAATTTCAAGCTAAGCATCCTCGAATGCGGGCTTACCGAAATGTTGTTCTTGATATCTTGAAGTTGTTTTCAGACTATACTTTGACTTATATCCCTCGTATTCAGAATGGTATTGCAGATGCGCTTGCTAAGGCAGCAAGTAATTTGAAGATTCCAATGAAATCAAGTAACAATTTTGAAATTCACATGAAACATCGTCCAACTGTCCCAGACAACCAAAGGCATTGGCAAGTATTCCAAGATGATGATGAGATTGATGAATTTCTGCAAAACAAAGGCAAATTCAAAGAGACTTCAATTGACATAGAACATGATGATGGTGAGGCAGATGTGAAAATAAATCATATGGAAGTGTTGCAGCTGAAAGATAATGTTATTCCTAAGGGTTTGATACCTTTAGAAGAACTTTTTGATCAAGATGACGTAGCTAGAAAACCAACCTTGCGGCCAACCAAAAAGGGAGTGGAAGACATGAACATTGGATCAGCTGAGAATCCAAAGATGGTGAAGTTGTCCAAGGCATTGCCACCGGAGGTAAAAGCAAAGTATGTTAGTTTTTTGTCTTCTTTTGCTGATGTATTTTCTTGGGACTATTCAGATTTAAAAACGTATGATACAAATAAAATTCAGCACACCATTCCTATCAAACCAAATCAAAAGCCCTTCCGGAGGAAGTTGAGAAGGATAAATCCAAAGTTGTTGCCCTCGATTGAGAAAGAGGTGAATCGATTATACAAGGCTGGTATCATTTTTCCTATAAGATTTTTAGATTGGATTTCCAATTTGGTGCCCATACGTAAGAAGACAGGTGAGATTCGTTTGTGCATTGATTTTAGGAATCTGAACAAGGTTTCTTTGAAAGACAATTATCTGTTGCCCAAAATGGATCACATATTGCAGTGAGTAGTTGGAGCATCTTGTATGTCACTACTCGATGGTTATTCCGGGTATAACCAAATTTTGGTCCATGAGGATGATAGAGACAAAACAACGTTCACCACTCCGTGGGGAACTTTCCATTACGCTAAAATGCCTTTCGGTTTGAAAAATGCCGGTGTGACATTTCAGCATGCAATGGACATGGCATTTGCAAATGAGAAAGATGTTTTCCTAGTTGTGTATCTTGATGATTTGACAGTCTTTTCCAATTCTGATGAAGAACACCTTTACCATCTGAAAAAAAAATTTCAGCGATGTAGAAAGTACGGTGTGTCGCTCAATTCGAAGAAGAGTTTGTTTGCCATGGATAAGGGCAAAATTCTTGTTCATATTATCTCAAAATATGGCATCCGTATTGACCCAGCACGAGTTGACACTATTCAGAAAATTGATCTTCCCCGGAATAAGAAGGAGATTCAGTCTTTCAATGGTAAGATGAATTTTTTACGTCGCTTTGTGCCTAACCTTGCTAAACATCTAAGAGAGATTACAGACATGCTTAAGAAGGATAGCGTAGTAAAATGTTCTGAGGAGGCAGTAAAGTCTTTCAATCTAGTGAATTTGGTTCTTTCTTCAACTCCTTTTTTGATCAGCCAGGATTACACTCAGGAATTTATTTTGTTTTCATTTTCTTTGGAGCATACTATGGCAGCAATATTAATGCAGAAAAGAGATGGGCACAAAAAACCGATTTCTTTTTTCAGCCGTACCATAAGAGATGCAGCCTTAAAATATAACATCATTAAAAAGCAAGCTCTTGCTCTTGTGAAGGTGTTGAAATATTTTCGAGTATATATTCTGCATTCTCATATTATTGCTTATGTTCCTAACATTGCTGTAAAGGATGTTTTAGTGCAAACAGATCTGGAAGGAAGACGGGGCAGATGGATTGCAGCTTTGTTGGAGTATGATGTGGAGATAAAGCCTACAAATCTTATCAAAGGACAAGGGCTGCCAAAGCTAATGGCTGAGTCGAATTTGCACGCCTTGGACATCAATCTCATTGCTGCTATGTCCGAGGATAATGAGGAAAGTTCATCAGTTCAGGTATCAGAAATCTTTGTGCTTTCTCCTTGGTATTTAGATATTGTATATGTGCTTCAAAATTTGTCACCACCGCCCGGCATGGCTAGAAATAAAAGTAGAACTCTGAAATTGAAGGCTGCTAAGTTTTGTGTTTTGAATAACTCACTCTATTGGAAAGATCCCGGTGGTGTTTTGTTAAATTGTTTGGTGGAAGAAGAAGCAAAGAAGGTTATGGAGGATTTTCACAAAGGAGATTGTAGAAGTCACCTTTTTTGGAAGAAAACGGCCAATAAGATTTTGAGAGTAGGATATTATTGGTTGACACTTTTTTCTGATGTGTATAAGACTGTCAAAAGATGTCACGAATGTTAAATTTTTGAAGGGAGGCAGAAATTACAACCTTTTCCGCTTAAGCCCATTGAGGTAAGTGCTCCTTTTCAGCAGTTGGGTTTGGATTTCATTGGTGAAATTCATCCCGCTTCTTTCGGTCAGCATAGATGGATCCTAAAAGCGACAGATTATTTCACGAAATGGATTGAGGCAATTCCCACTAGGCAAGCTATGGATTCGGTAATAATTTCTTTCCTTGAGAATAACATTTTGTCTTGTTTTGGTTGCCTGAATAAGTTAATCACTGATAACACATCAGCTTTCAAATCAAAAAGGATGATTGAGTTTTGTGACAAGTATAAAATCATTTTGGGACACTCAACTGCTTATCATCCACAAGGCAACGGATTGGCAGAGTCTTCCAACAAATCTTTGGTCAACATCATTAAAAAGTTGTTGGAAATAAACAAGAAAAGTTGGCATAAGAAGCTGGTCAATGCACTTTGGGCAGATCAAGTAAGTCAGAAGAAATCCATTGGTATGTCCCCCTTTGAGTTAGTTTATGGAGTTGATACAGTGTTTCCTACCTCTCTCACAGTTCCGGTGGTCAAAATTCTACAGGAAGCTGGCAGTGAAGATGATCATATGCAAAGAAGAATGAATCAAATGATCCATTTGTAGCAGACGAGGGAAGAAGTTTTTCAAAACAAATTCAAGCTGCAGGAGAGAATTACGAATATCTATGATAGAAAAGCAAAGGCGGACAAATTTCAATTGGAAGAAGTGGTGCTGAAATGGGATGCAAGAAACGAGGAAAAGGGTAAGCACGGTAAGTTCGAAAATATCTAGAAAGGACCCTTTAAAATTGTTGCATATCGAGGTCAAAATGATTTTCTTCTAAAGGATATGAATGGGGAAGATTGTCCAGGAGGGCCAGTCAATGGTCGGTTGCTCAAGCGGTATCATTTTTGAGATGTTTTCTACTGTTTACATTGTCACTGTACATACCATTTATTTCAGTTTCATTGCAAGTGTGCGTTGTGATATTTTCTTTAGTTTGGGGCTAGAAGTGAAGGCTATAATTCTAAAGAATGATTTCATCTTTGGTTTGAGTTTGTCGAGTCATATTTTTCAGTCATTTCAGTTTCAAAGTTGAGTCAGTTTGAGTCAAATTTTCAATCAATAAATCAGTCAACAGTCTTGTGTTGATTTTTCAAAGTTATGGACTCCATAGCCCAATGGACGAAGGAACTGCCTACTCTCCCAGAAATTTGTAGTTCTTGGCACCTCCAAGGAGCTACCATCCCCATTGGAACCAATGTTAGAGTCGGTCTCTTCATCCCTTTGTCAGAGATCAAAATCTCTTTTGTTGCATTTCATTTTAGGTGTCTCGTCCAATCAAGTCAGCTGCATTCCATTAGGAGCATGGATCATTTTACGGAAGGGTATTTTCGCTCATATCCCTCGTGTCTTGTACCTTCTGGCTCAGTTTTGTTCATCAAATTCCATCAAAATCATTTCCAGTCAATTACAGTCAATGTCTGGTCTTTTGGTGGGCAAAGAGTCTGTTTAGGGTTTTCAGTCTCATTAGGTTTAAGGTTTCACAAATTTAGTCTTCAAAGTGTCCAATAATGCCAGCAAGCACATGAGGGAGGTTCAAAATAAGTTTTCATTTCAAAAATTTCATCGTCATAATGTTAGATCATGATTATTCTTCAAAACTCTGTTTTGAAGAAAAATCGTCAATTTTGTCTTTTAAATAAATGCCATGTAATTTTTAGAATTTTTCTCAGTTTTGAAGATCCTCAGGCGTAGCCCTGGTCACCTTTTCCAAATTCCGTGTCAGCTATCCCTGCAAAAAATAGACAAAAGTTTCGTCATTCAGCTCAAAAAACTCAAAGGAAACAAGCAAAACAGAGTTTGTATTAAAAAGTGAAAAGTGCCAAAGTTGAAACATTATAAAGTGGGTTTTCTAAATTAAAAATCAAAGTCCATGGCTATACAAGATATTTTCACCATTCAAATAGTTCATTCGCACCAAGAAACATCAGTGAAGCCGAGTGGAATTGTGGAAGAACAAAAACTGGTTTTGGAGGACCGACTGTGGGTGAAATTCAGCTGCACGACGCATTGGTTGGAGGTTGCAACGCACATAGTGGTCGCGACGCATACAGCCATTTTCCACCATGCAAAATTGAATGTGTGCGGTGCACATACGGGTCACGGCGCACTGGGTTGTGCATGCGGCGCACAGGGCCGACAAGTGAAATTTTCTTCATTTCTCCATAAAATTTCAAAACGGCTCAGCCTTCTATGATCCAAGTAAGTGTGTGAGCTCTTGAGATTTCTATTAAATGGTTTTTGGTGTGGTTTGAAGGTGGAATATAAGAGTTTGAATGTTGAAAACATAACCCCTATCATTTTGTTAAAGCTACTCCTTAGGGTTATAAATTGGTGTTTTAAAAAACAACTTTGGTGCCAAACCCTTTTCATTTCCCACCTCATGTTCCCTTTCCTCACTGTTATTTCATTAATACAGTCATATCCCCTATTCACTTACATTCCCAAAATCACTTATTCCCAAGTCCTATTTTCCCTATCCCTAAACCCTACCATTCCCTATCACTCTCCCTCTCTCATATCACTTATAAAATTCCCAAAATCCCAAATTCCCCAAACAGTCAAGTGACTCTTATTATACTTTAATTTCACTTGACAGAACTCCACTGTTCCCACTGTCCATACTTACCACAACCCCACTCCATTTGGCACATATTTTGGCAATCAAGACAAAGACATTAAATTCCTATTTTTCACCTCATACAAATCAGCATACCCTTGACATAGACCTTGCAAACACCATGGAAACAGACATTGAAACTTCATATGAACAACAAAGTGATTCTACCAATGAGATACATGCACTGAGAAGGCCTTGTAAAGGTGGAAAACATGTGAGAGAAGAGCCCACCTCATTGACTCAGTTGTAGGCCTACCCACATGCCATGGCATGTTTTCGAGAGAAATCATGTTATCAGTACTGTGAGATGATTGCTCGAATTCAGCATCATCAGGAGTTAGCCAGGTTGTTTGTTTTACATCTGCATGATGGTCAGGTAACTCTTGCTGGTGTAAATTTCAAATTGACACCAGAAACCATTTCTTAGGCAACAGGAATACCGAATGTAGGGGAAGAGTGGAATAAGAGATAGCAGGTGGACAGAGTGCATTATGAACGTTACATCAGGCCTAGCTATGTGAGACAACTCAGCAGGGTATTCCCATTTCGGTTTCTGAAGTAATCCTATGCACCTTTGATGAGACTCATTATCCGATACTTCAGTTGTGAGAGCTGGTTTTCACGCCTCTATGCATACCACATCAGATTATTGATGCATTTCACGAGAGTGATGATGATGAACATACCATATTTCATGTGCCGCAACATCGAGAGGATGACTACTCTTGTGTAGAAGAAAACTCCCGAGCAGCAGTACAACAACATTTATCACTATGCGCTCATCAAGATCATTGTTGTACATCAGCTTGGATTGCAGGGAATTGCATGGGAAGATTTCATTTCCTGTGAATTCTTCACAACCCCCCAGCCTCCTCCAGAGATTGTTCATGAGCCAGGTGAACCTTCACATCAGCCTGAAGGTCACGAGACAGAGCCTATCAGTGTGCCACTGTATGTCACTTATTAGAGAGGTACAAGAGTATTATTTGCAGCAGCCCAACGAGTACTATCTCCACCCGGGGTGGAAGGGGTCTCGTTGCCGTCATCAACAGCACATGTACAGGTACAGGACAGAGGAAAAAGGCCTATGTAGGATGAAGGCCATTTAGGAGGCCGAGATACTGATTTCATATTGATTGATGAGAATTTGAGCTCTCCAAGCTCAAAACTGAGAGAGATCATTCAGGAGCAGAAAGCTAAGATTGAAACATTGAACGAAAAGTTGCAGAGAGATTAGTGGATCATAAAATATCTGGAGCAGTGGAACAAACAGTTGGAGGATTAGCAGACGATCATGGAGTTGCAAAACATCCATGAGAACCGGCAAGCTGCCCGAAGAAGTCCATCCGAGATGACACCCATTGAGCGTGAGATCGAGGCTGACAGAGAGAATTGGCTTGAGAGGGTAAAAATTCATCTTGAGAAGCTATTGGAGAAGGAAAACAAGGAGAATAACATGTTCATACACATGAAGAACCACTATTGGGTGCGCAATCATGTTTGTAAACCGAGGATCAAAATCCTGAAGGCAAGGCTAAGGAGGGCACCGAAGCATCGCAAAAGGCATGATAGGCTCCAAATTTTGGCCGAAGCTTATTTGGCTGAGCATAGCACTTGATCAAGGACCTTCAGCCCAAATTTCAAGAAATTTGGGAAAAATTTTGTGAATTTTGAATTTTTTTGGTCACAAAACAGGTTTTTCTACCCGACGCGTAGCGCCACTTGGCGCGTGCTTATAATTGGCAGCTCTTCTGGAGGAAAACTTTGCATTTCTGAGTTTTTCATGAAAATTTATGCATGCCTATGGATTACCTAAGGATTTCAGCAAGTTCTGGGTTGCATAAAGGCTCAAAAACACCCTAAAAATGGCCTTTCTGCCACTTTTTGCACACACAGAAAGCAGTGTTGGGAGATTTAACTTTTGGAGGGGAAAATGGAAACCAAATCCAGAAATTCCACTTGGGTTGGAAAGTAGACAGGCAAGGATTTCCAACGAGCTATCCTAAACTCAATTTTGACTTAGGGAAAATCCTAAAAATCAGCTCCAAACTTGTGCTACACATAAAGATTCCAGGCACGGCGCATAGAGGAATTTGGCCTATTTTTCACTCAGCAGCTCAAAATT